>VYZW01010723.1:7395-63316 GCA_013401315.1 Balaeniceps rex | reverse complement strand
GCCGCGGCTCGCAGCCGCCAGCCGCCCTTCGCCGGCGCCGGGGCATGAATGCCCGAGCGCGTTAGGCACGAAGTCCCGGGCGTGAGCGCTGCCGCGGCTGCAGCCCCGCCGGCGGCGCACGACCCCGGCTGGACGCGCCCCGAGCGGGCCGGAGCTGCGCCTCGGTAACGAAACGTACCAGAGTCACCGGTTCTCTCTGGAGAGACGCTGCTCCGCTGTGGCATGTGCACGGCGTTCCGCTAACGCTTGCCATTTCCAGCAGACTGCCGGCATCCAGCAGGCTCCTCATTTGTGTGTAGGGCAGGAATGGCTGATCCAGCTCCTCCAACTCAGTGCTCTGCAACTGCGACTGTTAGAGGAGACTAGGTAACCCGGGATCTTTGGCTTGTCTGTTAATCCAAGTCTATGAAACCTCCATGAATGATGTGGAATAGTGTAATGATTTTTATTTCAGTCTTGCACTGCAAGACCTGGATGGCAGCCAATGATACAGTTTTCCTTTAAAAGTATGTACAACTAAGTTGTGGAACTCATTAACAGAAGATGTTACAGAGCCCAAAAGTATAAATCAGTTCCAAGGGAGATTAGACAAACTGATGCGAGATCCCTTGTGGGTTATGAAGCACAATGTCTGGAAGCAAACTCCAGCTCTAGGGTGAGTCCCTGACCCACTGGCAGAAGGAATAATACCACAGTCTGCAAATTGCCAGCTCTTTTCCTAAACACACTTTGTTAAAACTGAAGACAAGATAGTGGCATCCTTAGCGTGACACAGTGAGCAACGTTAGCTTAACAAATCATTGCAGATTTCTTCAGTGAAGAAGGGTCAATAAGGGATCACAGGAACATACACTCTGGGCCTTGACCACAAGCCACAAAATATCCCCACCAACCTAAGTCTTCAGTACAACGGATCAAAGGCTGCAAAACTGCAGTATGCATAGAAAGAGAGCTGGAAGGGGCATCACTGGGGTGCTCTAGCCTGGTAGTGACAGAGAGTGCACTATGCAAACTTAGATGTGGTCAACGTGCAAATTTTAGATAATATGTATGCTTCAGTAGCATTTCAGAAATGCATAGCATCTAGTGTACTAAATAGAAGCATTTTAATCCCTTAGTGCAAACTACCTCTACTTGATTTTCCTTCACCTGTGAGGCAAATGGCTGATGCTTAGACAACACAGGGTTTCGTACATCGTAATCAACATAGGAACAGGTTAAACACTGAGAACTCTAGATTTTCTCCCTGCGAGTCTGCTAAATCATTGCACAATCTGTAGCAAAAGCAGAGATGTATGCAGGGCTTGCTGTTACGATGATGAGAGGGTCACTGTTAACCTGGACTGTGCATGTGTCATGAGGAGAAAGTCTCTTGACATTCATCTAATTCTCTTTCTTCACTAACTTCAGCAGCTTAGGCAAATGATATCTAGACTTTTTAACCCACTGCCTTCTCATCCCTTTCAGAAGAGGCAACAGCAAGTCATTTCCAGTCATTGGCAGGTTTTTATGCCCTGCATATCAGACTCAGGATGTCTTTTTTCACCCAAGTATTTTTCTTCTTGCAAAGGTCCTTATGCCACTGTAATCCAAGTTTTTTTTCAATGTTCTATTAGTAACGGTAAACAGCTTATGTCATAAGTTGTTGTGGGTCAAGGCCTCCCAACTGTCCTACGCTCAATGGGTATGTCATCAGGTTAGCAGCAGTAAGAAGATTTGGAATTTCAGTGTCGGAGGACAATGGGGTGTGCACAGGTTGTCACACGAAACGTAATGAATGAATGGTGCCCCTTAGAGAATGTCTTCCAGTAGGACATCGTTGCACAGCTTGGAGGAACCCCCAGCATGATGGTATTTGTCCCCCTCTGTCCCAGGCACAGTCAGAGCCCGAGGACAGCCATAGCACTGCATGTGCCAATTGATGAGTTTTTTGCTGCATATGACTTGCCATATTTGGGAGAAGTTTGCCTATTTTGGGAAAAGTATTTATTCTAAACAGTTCTTCCCTTGCCACTTGTTTCACTTCTGTGATTTTTCCATAATCATGCCAATGTAACTTTTGTGGAGCTGTGTGGNGGGTGGGGGTGGGGGCAGGGACAGAGTGGAGAAGGTTATTTTTAAACTGAATCAGCAAGCTAAAATAGTATTGGGAAGAGTAGCTTTAGGAGTGGAGATGGGAATTAGAAATCTAAGAATGCTAAGAGACCACGACAAGAGCTCAGCATATGTGGAACACACAGTTTTAGTCCTACAAAAACTGGGAAGAATCTGAGATTCCTGATTCTTAGCTGTGAAACCGAGAAGTCAAGAATGCTGTGTCCTTCCCTGCTGGTCAACAAAGTAGATGTCAATTTACTTCAGCAGCATAGGGGCTCACATGTCAGGCAACTGTCTAAGATTCATTGCATCAGACTTAAATGCCCCTCACGAGGCATCTGTGAACACCACATATTTGATTTTTCCTCTTTTTTTCTATTTATCTTTAAAAATTACATAAACATCATACCTTGAGATATTATTAATGAGTTCAATTTAAATACCAAGAAAATAGGGATTATCCAGATTAGACAATTCAACAGTAATCTTGTCCCCCGTCCACATGTACTGTGAAATTCTTCTGCGACATGGGTACATTTTTCCCACAGGGTCTCGCTTCACAGGAGAATCCCACCGTTGATAAAAATCCATGAAGTACAGTGAAAAAATGCTACAGGTAAGACCCCTGCCTCTGTTGTTAATGAAATAGAATCATCAGTACTTTTTGGATATTTCCTAGGAAATGGCCTAGAAGTAGGGCCTCTCTGGGTTAGGTTGAGAGTTAGGAATGCAGAAATGGCAGGCCAAATAAATCTGGAAAGTAACTAGGGAAAAATATGGGAATGGGGCTCTATATAACAAGTGGACAGCATCCTACCCCTAAAATAAAAGTTGCTGAAGACCTGATCCACCCCACTAAACTGCCCGTATCATTGGACTACAAACACAGCAAAAATGCCTTTGCAGTAGCCTTATAGTTGAATACTGAGGAGTGACATGAGGCACTAGGTCTCCGGTCACCAAGTTCCCTCTGCTTGGGCAGAAATCCAAGCAGGAGATTGCAGGAAAAGAATGGACTGTCTATCATTAAAGCAATCAAATATTTCTAATTGGCTTCCTTCCCAGCTGGCAGCATAGAGTTCACAATTCAGTTATGCCATAATACTTCAGATATGTTTTCTTTTTTTTCCCTGCATAACAAACTGAGGCCCGGGGTCTGAAATACAGAAGTCTCAAGCATTTGTAACTGCAACTGAGGACAGTAAGAGCTGTAATTTGAACATAATGAAATGATGTATAATGCCAAATGGTCTGAGAAAGCATGCCCTAGGCATCTCAGACGAGGGCAATCAACACTAGAGGATGCTTTTGACACAAAACTTCCTACATCTCACTTCCCTTGCAAAGTAATGGATTTTATAGAACCCTCCTCTCCCCACACTGCTCTTGAGAGAAAACAATGTTAGTGAAGTACCCACATAGTACTGTGATGAATGTTCTAGAAAAAGCCCAAAACAAAATTAATTATTTTGTACTGAGAGCAGAGCTGGAATATTGCGCAGGAAGTATAGCTCCGCACATCAGGCAAGAAGAAAACAACATTGAGTAGCCACTCGCAACATGTCCATCAGCCATTCTCACCATTAAATGAGGCAGGAACCCAGTTTCCCTGGTCCTGCCATCCCTGTAATTGAAAATACGTTTGGCTGAAGATGCCTGAAAGCTGCTTTCTGTCACATCTGTGCAGTCAACCACAAATACAGCACACTGGAGAATCCCTTCTAGAGCCTCTTTTAGCCTCATTTCATAATGAAATTAAACATATGCTATCTGCCTGTCAGTCTTGTCGCTCTTCTGAACCTATTAGCTAATTTTAACCAAGCTTAAGGGCAGAACAGAGGTCTTAAGATAGTACATTCTTGCAAATTTTGTGAAAATCAGAGGCTCTGGACTCTGGGTACTGCAGCCATATCCAAAAAGGACATGGGGGAAGCTAGGGCAGCAGGAAAACATCTAAGAAACAGCTTTTTCAATTCTACTGTCCAAAGAACAGTCTGTTGTTGATTTCACATTTTTAAAATAAAAGAATCCGTTCTAATTGTATCCCATTTAATTAATGTGAAGCTTTTGTAACTATATTTGCATTTTAAGGGGTTACCGCTAGGAAAGGACATAAAGTAAATGTGCGTACATGTAAATGTTTGGTACAGAATAGTGTCCCTCAGTGGGCGGGGGGCAGAGGTTGGTGGAGTTCAGCTGTTACACATTCTGCATGGCAGGAGCCAGAAAAAACGTATGTGCGCAGCAGCAGATTAGTCACAGCATATGTTCTCTTTTGCTTGATGAGGATGCTTAAGGAATGTGAAAGGAAGGGAAGAAGAACTCAGGTTATTGATGGGAGGTGATAAGGGCAGGGGCCCAGAGATATTAAGAACATTTTGGCACTAACTTGTTTGTCCTCCAGTGCTGAGGGACCCTCCCCGAAACCTAATATCAGTTATTAGTATAGTGAAGAGCAGATGACATTTTCAATTAAGTGTTTTCTTAAGACACATTGCCAAAACCCAGCCTCCGGACAATCTAAAATGCTGTTAGTCTCTGACGATCCAGTTTGCGATAAGTACGGCAATATCAGAACTCAAAAGACTTACTGAACTTTCAGCCGTAATAATGTGAATTTTTAAAGAAACTTTTTTCCTCATACATTGTCTCAGATTCTAGCATAACAAAGGAAAATATGACCCTTTTTCAAAGAAATAAAGAAACTAACCAATGAGCATGGATTGAAAGTATTTCAGTTACTGTGAATTTTGAGTTTCCATTTGATCGAGATTGTCTCCAGTATTAGCCAGACCTTGTTTGGAGCATAGTTCATCTCTCATCCACTTTGTAAAGAAAAAAGAAAATCTCTTAAAAGGGGCTGCTCAGATGTGTTAAATAGTAAGAAAAGGTGATTCTTACTCCTAAGATTTATCATAAGAAGTGATCCGATAACACTAGATAACCTAGCGTGGCTACATTTCAATGGAAAACCCATTTACAAGGATGAGGGCACCTTGTTGCTGCAGAGTCCAGTGACTAACTCCCCCCACTGGTGAGCAATGACCTCTTCATATTTAGGCTGTGAGTATTTGCAGGTAATACTGTACCCACACAGAGAGTGTACTGAGATTATTTTCCCCTTTAAGTACCAGGTATTCAATGTAAGTTTCACAAGCTGCCACTTAAAAAAAAAAAAAAAAAAAAAACCAAAACCACAACAAAAACAAAACAAAAAAGACCCACCAAAAAACCCCAAACCAAAAAACCCAAAACACAAAACAAACCCCAACAAACCACCACTGCTGTCTCCAATTAATACAAGTGTTCCGAACGTACAGTGGCAAATGGGAACTGTGGCTGAGAATAAGCTCTATGTGAAAAAATGGATTATATTTCAGTAGAACAACCTGGTCCTCATTTCCTTCTTTTCTTGACAGCGACAACTGATGAACAGAAGTTTTATTCCTGGAAAAAATGGTTTCCACCAATTCTCACCACTGCAGAAGTGCTGATGGAAAGGACAGCAGTTTACCCCTCCAATACTTCACAGATTAATTCAGATCAGACACAATTGCTTCTCATCCTCCTACCTATTTATTCTATAAAGGCAATTAAAGAATCAGTGATGACTACAAAACACCTCATACATTCCTCTCATCTTTGATAGTCACAAAAGCATCATCAGGCTTTTATATGCAGTAGAAAGGTTATTGCTCATACCCAGTATGGATGGTAGGCAGGTGAACAGGGATAATGTCCTGGCAGGACTGCCACCCGACACAGAGGACCAAGTGACAAGTCACCAAGGGAATTCCAGCTAAAGTGTTGAGTTACCAATGGTACTAAATAAGATACTGAAAGAGCTGAGCACCGACATAATGAATATAAAAAGGATTATATACAAGTGGATACATCTTCAAGTTAATTTAGACAATAATCAGGGTTCCAGGCTGCTGCTATAACTATGACAAAGTAAACAACTTGCAAAGGCAGCCCAGTCATCTCATTTAAAACAACAGTTAATCGCATAGTGTTGAGAGCATTTCCTGAAAGCTGGGGCATATTATTAGTTTCCATGGCAATGCTGTGATGATACAGGAGAGATGCACTTCTGTAAGGAAATTCAGTGATTCCAAAATAGAAGACTTGAAGTTTCTCCAGGATAGTGGGCTGGAGTGAGATGGTATTTTGACCCAAACTCTGAACAATGGAAATCGACTATGTTTGATAAATAAATGGTTTTGTAATTTAAGAAAATTTATTCTTGATGCAATTTTTATGAAGTACCCACATACTCTGTTGAGTCAATAAGATCAATTATTCCCTCAGCCACACCAAGGAACACAAGGTGCAATCCGAAAGAAGTCAGTGTAGTGGCAGTGTAAATAAAAAACCACAAAACTAAACCAAAATCCAGACTTTTGATTCATACCAGGAACTACTTTAGTCTTGACTTAGTAATAAGTAATCTAATCCATTATATTATAGTGCTAGTCAATACTGCATAAAAATCAACATGTTTAGATTTTAAACTCATTAAATCTAATCATCACACTTGTCACAATATTCATTTCAACAATAAAAAGATTTACTTTGCAGAACTGCAAGGTAAGGAAATGATCCCTAGAAAAGAGCATGTAGTCAAGCCATTCAAGGGATACTGAAGTAGTTGTATTTAACAGAACACCAAGGAGCAATTAGCTAGCAATTATGGTAATCTTTTTATCACTTGAGTTATTAATAAACAAGCAAGACCATACTTTCTTTTAGTTCAAGCCATGACATTTAGGCTTGATGAAAGAATCTTTTTTATGAAACTATTTGTACCTGTATTATAAGAAACTCAGATTAGATAGCCACAGGAAATTCCTTCTGGACTCATTCTGTGAGCAAAAGCCTTGCTCCACTCACTTTAAAACAATCAGAATATCATCCCATTATTTCTATTAACCTTCTATTCTATTTGTTGCACTTCCTCGTTAAACAGACACACATCACTGAAGCATTTGATGGTATTTGAGACTAGGCAAGGAATTAGAGAAAGAAGAACTGTCTAGAAATCTTATTTCCTTTTGTTAATAGTTACTTTTAATCAACCAAACTAAAAGACTCATTAGAACACACTATTTGACTAAGATGTATTTTCCATAAAAATGCTTGACATATCCCTGTGAAGCAGAAGAACATAAGCAGTGAAAAACAGTTCTGTAATCTCACAGAGTAGTGGAATAAAATGAAAACTTTATGTACATATGAAAAGATTACAGCCAGTGGCCAAAAGACGGCCGGAAAGGCTACAGCATTAAATATTTCATACTGCAGTCAATAATGTTTTGCAACCCGTGAAAAACTGCTTTTAAGCACACAGTTCCGAGTTGCTCTGGGGTGAAAGAGCCCAGGCGTGACCACCCCACAGGCAGGTCTGCGGGTGGGTGGGCGTGCTACCCAGCTCACTGCAGTGCTGCCCGCCCTGGCCCTCCTGACAAAGCCGGGGGAGATCTTCCCTTGCTCTTTACACTTACCCCAGAATTTGAGGGCTTCCTCTGACGGAGGTATGCTGCTCTGTGTTCACATAATCCCTGTGTTTTAATGCAGTGTTTGAGTACTGGGGAGACAGTCTGTGAGAAGGAGGCTTAGGCCTGGTAAGAACCTAGGTCAATAAACCCAGATTTCTGTTATTATGGACACAAAATTTCAATCCTGTTCCTAAAGTGATCAAATTCTCCCTTAAAAGGGGTCGCCTTCACTGCTGCGATTATTGAGGAACTTTACCGCTCTGACAGTTAAAAATAGTCATGTAACTGCCAGCTTGCACCTATCAGTAACCCATTTAATGCATTCGTTTTATACTGACAAAGTCCATTAAAGAATCATCTCCTTCCTCCCCCAGCTAAGAACAATAATATCTCACTTCTGCATTAGCCTTCAAATACTAATTCTGAAACACATTTAATTGGAAAAATCAGGCTGTGCACGGTGACTGCAGACAGGCATGCTAATTTCTAAATTATTGCTCCAAAGCACTTGGGGAAGGATTGAGAATGTGGGCACATGAGCTAGTTACCATGAACTAACTGCGGGCATGAGATTACTTCACGTTAACTAGAGGATGGAAACATACACACAGTTACCTCAAACACTTCTAGGTTATAAATTCACATGCCAGCTTGATCATAGTGATGCATTTGTTTGCCCATGCTTAATACACTGTCTTTCCTTTCAAAGTCCAGATGAGACACAAGAGAAATTGAGAAAAACATCACTGACTAATCAAGAAGAAACATGCCAATACACCTGGATTAAAATGGAAGAATTATGATAAACCATTACATTTTAAACACCACCAAAATAAGAAAGTTTGGATAGTACCAGTGGATTTGTTGATAACTCCTGTTTAAAAATTAGTCAAAGTATTCTAAGTATTCTTTATAATGGTTTATGAGTGTTACAAATGTTTAACTGAGACTAGCAATTTCCCTTTGAAGCCAATTTGTGTTGAGATACAGTTCTACTTACATCTGTTCCACCTAAAGGAAGAAGTGTCTGCCTTTTGCTTCAATCAAACTGGTAAACTGAAGTGAAGGAAAAAGGGTCCCATTGTATAATTGTAAACTACTTGACTCAAGATCTTCCTCCTATATTACAGATATTTATTTAGCATTTACCTTGGAATTCTGGGCTGTTAGGACACTCAAGTTAAGAAGCAGGTGGTATGCTGGAGGTCCCCTTGTGTAGATTAAAGAACATCATAGAGGGATTCGGGACATACCTTCATTGCACAGTGCAGTGTGGTGACATCTACGCTAGTTTTAAATGGGTATCAGAAGCAACCTCATACCAGAGAGTTCTGTACAACGAGAATCAGGTTTTGATGAACAGAGGGTTTTTCATTAAAGCATTTCTTAAATCAAACTTGAGATCCTTCTTTTCATAGCAAACTGTATCTGAGAAGTCCTCATAGCAGACCAAGTGCCCATAGGAAGGATAAGGAGAGCTGTTTGTCTCATTCACGCTCCCACATCTGCCTTTCCAGATGATTTCAGTAACTGATAACTCTGACTACAGTCCACATTCCTTACGTGTTTTAACATCGTGCTCTGCAGAGGCCAATACTACTGAAGCTTATTCGTAAGCAAATGAAATTGCTGTACCTCCTAATAAGCAACAGAATCGAGAGATGCCCTTTTTCCAGTAAACTCAAGGCCATGTACATGCCTGCCCTTTTTCATCACCAAGTAAAGTTGTTATTCTATGCCTCTGGAGACGTGATTGCACAGCACAAAGAAAGGCTTAGGACTGACTGAAAGCTTTACTCAAACATATCTGAGTGCTTGATGAATTTCCATTCCTGAAGCAGCATCAACAGTTTAATCTTTTCATACATGGAGGTACATCTCCAGCGCTCCTTAGGACATTTCTGATGTTGCACTTCAGAAAGAGATGTCGGGATGCACTGAGGCAGAGCAACCAGTAGGTGACCTCCTAGACTCAAAAAGCCAGGCGAGATCCTTTGCCCTTTGGCAAAACACACCAAGTATGTGTAAAACATTCCAAAATATCTCCAGAAACATTAGTTCGAATTAAAGATGTCTCCCATAGCCTTTCATTTTCATGCAGTCGAACTTTACTATTGCAGTTTGGAACGGAAAGCCAACTATAATGCACAAAATGTTTTCATATTTATGAAAACCATGGTTTCATCGTTATCAATTATTCTAAATTAAAGTAACTAACTATTGTAACTTGTCAGCTCAATTAAAGACAAAAATAGAAAAATCAGTGGAGATTATGTTAGGAAAAAGTGCCATGCAGCTGTGGCTTTGCCTCTTGCTACTTAAAGTTTGGAAACACAATTTATCCAAGTAAACCAGCGTTGAAGCAATCCAAATTAACCAACAGACTAGCCATGACAACTTCAATTATAAAAATCATTTGTGAACAAAATTCCCTGTTAATGTTTGAAAAGTTAAGGTTTCCAATGTCTTAAACAATATGTAGTCTTTTAAATCTGTATGAAGGGGAAACACTCTGATTTGGGAACTCTTCACTCTCTCTGTACATGTAATTGACTACTGAAGGGAACAGATAATAACGACTAAGGCCTGTAAAACTGAAATATGTTCAGTTGCACTAAAAATACCCTTATTTAGATAACTGCAGCCTTTTCTTTTTGCAAACTATTGTCCAATATACAGTACAAGTTTACATGAGAGTTGCAACGCAGTACAGACATGCACGATGCATTCCTTCAGGGTCCTCACCAAGCATGCAGGCACAGCAGATCATGTTACCAAAGAAAGAAGAAAGAATACTAAGAAATAACCTTAGGAAATTGTTGCTATATGCTGTTTGATCATCCCTTCTGCAAGGACAGGTGGGAATGGAATGAATTTTGGAAGAAATTTGGAGCTGTATTTTCCAAGATTCTCAATATCCATTCATTCTGCAAGAAGTACCCTCAAATGCATCCATACAGATGTCTTTCACTGTGCTCTTGCCCCTCTGAGATTGCTCTATATCGTCCCTACTCACTTCCAGTTACAACCCCACTAAATCCTGCATTACTGTTACTTTTATGTGTTCATTATGTCAGCACTTAGCAGTTTCTTCACTCGTAGTATTGAAGAAGCATCCAATGTAAATAACATGTAAATAACATACCCTGCATACTTCTGGAAATCATATTTACATACGACCTAAATATTGACACTTCTGTATTTAATTCAACATTGTTATTACTGTTTCTGGAGTAAATATATGGTACAAGTTGCTGTTCACGTGGCCCTACTTCAAGCAATACACTATTTAAAGTGAACAATATGGAAACAACACAAAATATATTTGAAGCACATGATGAAAGTGTGTAATGTATCAGCTACTAATACTAATTGCAACTGATAAACCCTGCAATATGAAGTACTCCTATGATTAAAGCCAACAAACAGATTTCACCACTTGTGACTACCAAAAGCAAAAAATATTCTTAAAATGTGACTGGGTAAAATGAAGGAATTACTACATTAACAACCAATTCATTCATGCGAAGGTGAGTTAAGCAACTATTTACTCTATTTCATCTTAGGTTATCTATTATATTAAAGACTCACCTAAGTTACAAGATCTGACTGGCACTTTTAATTAATCACCTTAAAGCACTGCATTTTCCACATTCAAGTACTAGCATATGATCTATTTAATTAGTATATAAAGGGCTTCAACTGTCCCTGACCATTTACATAAGAGTTATCATTAAAGTCAAGGACTAACAGAGCAAATAAATGAGGCTACCAGAAAGGAAACATAATAGACTCGTCCCTCTGTGAACACCAGCTGTTACCCTGCGCCCTCCGAGCATTCAGCAAATCAAAAATGTATGAGGCAGGAGACACGATTCTGACAATATCCCTCACGTTTTAGGTCATGCTGAACCTATGTTGAGACAGAACTGATTCCAACCTGACATTTCCTGATAACTTCCCTCTGTCTCTTTTCACACCGGGTCTCTTACGACAGCTGGAGGCAGGCTTCTGCGTACAAAACGCAGAACTAGGTGAAGGCACCCAAACGGAAGAATGTAAGGAAATAATTTCAAAATTACAAAACAAGAAAGTTGCCAGGACTCTCAGGGGCTCTGAACTTCTAAAGGAATTTCAAAGCCTAGGGAATGACTATGAAATAAGAGAAGGTATTTCCTTTCAAAAGCTGGCACTGCTCCAAAGAAGAGCTAGCTTCTGCCAATAGGAAGTAGTCATCGAGTTTTCCTAAGCACAGTTGTTTATCTCCCAGAGTATTTTCCAAGAAGAGGTTCCAGTTCTGAACCAGGATGTGCAAACAGAAACACTTACTGGAACAGGAGCTTTTAGGCATATAGTATTTCAACAGTTGGCTGTTTTCCTTAGAGAGCTTGCTCAACACATTCAATACTTACACAAAATCCAGAACAAAGGCTGTCAGTTCACTGGGACAGCACAACAGCAAGTTCAGTCCCTCCTGTATTGCCCAAGCACATTCTGCAACATCAGCCCCAATGATGCACTCGCTGCACCATCTCAACTAAGTGTAGTAGCTTTACCTTTTTTCTTTCACTTGTGACTACCACCACCTATGTATCAGTGTACAAAGGTGGATACAATACCTCTCAAGTAACATCACATCTAAAGACAGAACTCACAGTGCACAACTGTATCCTCTAGTTTAGCTAAGACCTTAATCACATTTGGAAATTATGTTAAAATGTGGCATCTTCCAGAACCTCCAAATCCTGCATAATCTGCACAACTCGCTGGTCCACATTTTCCCACCAGCGCTATGAAGAGAACTTTGCAGGGGAACACTGTGCTTGGGACCAAGCTAGAAAGAAAATAGCCAAAGAGCTAAAGTAGGACTACAGCATGGAAATAGGTATTGCAGTCAGACAAACCACAACCAAGCACCAGAGATGCCAACAGCTAGACTTTTTAAAGGGAAAGGGAATCCATGCAGTGGAGTAGAGTCAAGGATAGAGGAATGGTGTGGGAAGGGGATGGGCTCAACATTAAGCAAGTTGGTTGGAAACAGAAGCCAGAACAACAAAGCAAAGCCCCCAAGACACTGAACAACCACAACCTCCCCTTGACCTGTGGGATTCCTTCACATATCAGCTAGCTAGGGCACCCACCAAACAGATTCCTTGACCTGAACCTGCTTTCCTGGCCAGCTGATCCAATGCTGTTTGATTCCCAGGTGGAGTCTCTCAGGGACTGGCAGATGACATAAATCCTCCCAAGGGCACCCAGTTGCTATGTATAAAGATCTGTTTACATGACCAATGTTTGCAAAGCTTTCCAGTAATGTTTCATTTTTACAGAACTAGTAGCACAGGGTTGCAGGGAAGCAGGCCTTTCCATTTACTGTGCTGTGGACATCTTGTCATCTTTTAAATTCCGGTGTGCTCCAGTCTCTGAATGTGCAAGAGAAATTTTGTTCTCAGTCTGACAGAACAAATCAAATCAAGAGATCTTTATCTCAAAATACTGGAATGTCCTTGTAAACACATAGGCTTTCCCTTTATAGTCAGCACTCTCTGACAGTGGGAGGGGGAGATCACCTTTCAGATGAGAGTGCGGGTCAGCAGGCTGCCTCTACACTGAGACCTCTGTTGTCTAATAAGCATGTCAGCTTTCTGGAAAAAGTAGTAAATTGGCAAAAAATTGCAACTGCTACAAAATTATATAGGTTAGTTAATTTCTGGTCTTGCCTCA
Source organism: Balaeniceps rex (assembly GCA_013401315.1). Lineage (NCBI taxonomy): Eukaryota > Metazoa > Chordata > Aves > Pelecaniformes > Balaenicipitidae > Balaeniceps > Balaeniceps rex. The sequence continues at coordinate 49,997 of VYZW01010723.1, read as the reverse complement.
GACCAGAGAATTCTTGAGTTTCAGCGCATCCTAACAAAATGAAGCAAATGGGCATTACAATGCAAGTGAAATTCATGGAAAGGAAGATACTGTGTAGATGCAAGGAACATTCTGAGCTCTTTATATAGGTTCCTTGATCTTAAATTTACTGTTATCACTCCAAAAAGAGATGATATATCATAAGACCTTGTTAAGAAAAATCTGCCATCTTTTATTTTGTAACATTAAAAAAAGGAATCACACACACAAAATGTTAGAAGCCATGAAGCATGAGATGATTTTGCTGCCAAAAAATCTGTGATGCGGAAAGGTTACTACAGGAGAGGGCAACAATGGAGGTTCATATTTTTAAAAAATTAAGTTAATCAGTTGCTATACATGCATCTACAACTGTTCTTTGGGAAGCGTACTTCCCACCTGCCTTTTTTATGAGGTACTGCATGAAACTTATTGCTACTAAGCTACCACTAAACCTGGAATAGGGCACAACCTCTTTGAATGTCGGCACTGCTACCAAACTGCCTAGAGGAGCTCCAAGGTGAGATTCAGTGCCTATGGCTGCTGGGAACTCCAATGGCAGTGAAGGGAGACCCTCTTTTCCTGAAAAAAGGCCTTGAAAAGGCCCAACCTTTAGCCAGCTTTCAGAGTATCTTTGTTCCAGAAAACTAACAGCATTGTCTGAGTTAACTCAGACTTCTCTTGTGAATCAGAAGCAAGGCTTCACTGATTATGGTGATGGGAGAACTAATTCTACTGGGATGGGGAGACAGAGAAGCCTACTATGAGGGCATGTGATCTCTGTCACAAGATACATGCTCCTGAGTCAACTGATGCTGCCTGTAGTGGCTAGGACACCACTGTGGGGAAAATACAGACAGAACTCCAGCATGAAGCTCTGAAGGCATTGGAAGAAGAGCTGTAACAGAAGGCACTCAAGGTGCAAGTGTAATGGGATCTCTCCCTCGCCACAACAGCAGCCAGGTCAGAGGACTGAGCCATAAAGATGACCAAAGTAAGAATCTCCAGCCTATGCCTGTGGCCCACTACACAGATCTAAGATGGAACTGAGGCAGATCTACCTCCTGTTCCTTGTAATTGTGGGTAGTAACAGGTATGTGGGTGGAACAGCAAGGCAAGGAACTGGAATGCAAGGTACACGTTTGAAAGATGCTTGCAGGAGAGTTAGGGTTTAAAGTTGGACTCACTGGGTATTTTTCATGCTTTTCTGGTGGCACACTGGAAACAGTCATAGAGGCCAATGAGTCAGAGTCTCAATAATAAGTATTAATAGAGAAGGGATGATAGCTGAGCAAAAAATCACCTTTCTGCAGGACTTGCTTGCAGCAGTGTTAAGAGAAGGCAAAGCCAAAGTCACTTCCTACAGCACACGGATAAGTTAGCAGCTCCATGCGGTAGGCAAAGGATACAGATTCTGCATAATTCCTCATACTATAGGAGTATCACCTTTTTGCTGAAGAAAAGGTATGTCATTGTTCCTACTAGGCTTGCCAGACTGCTGAAAAGTGCTATATCCTTTATTATCATGTTGCCTGTAAGTTGTCCCCACCCACTACAAAAATTAAGAGCAACCCTTCCACTCAGAGCAAGAGGAGCAGCATGAACCCCATGTACGTTTCCAAAAAGCCTGAACTCTTAAGAGTAGAAGGAAGTCTTGCCAGTACTCCAGACAACTGAATAATGTGGCTGAAGTGAAACTTTTCCCCTGTTCCAGCTGACAATGAACTCAGCAACTAAGCTAGTAGAGTCTCTTATAGAAAGGTAATGGTTACTTTCCACCTTAAGACTGAGAGCACTAGAATTTTGAGAGATGCACTCTTGAATCCCAATGTGTAATGATGAAATTTAAGAATAAGTAAAATGAATACAAAGTTCATTACAAACATTAAAGGTTTGGAATAGCCTCATTTTAGGCTGCAGAACAGTTCCCTTTCTCATTTTATCAGCTGTTGATACAGATCTGGGAATACTCCAGCTGTTGACACAAGCTTGGGGCCCTGGGCCACTTTCCAAGTGTTTTCAGACGCACATTGGGCAAACAAGCTCTTTCTCAGCCTATGCTTGTTAGTTAAACTGTCTTTTGTCTACACCCTCTTCTTCCATTTTCTTTCCCTCCTCTATTCCCCCTTTTTTCATATGTAGATAACATTCAACTCACATTTCTTTCTCTGTATTTGATATTACACAAGGGCAAAGCCTTTCCACCTTTGTTAAACAAAACTATTTCCTTTGGTGGGTTGGCCACCTGGAACATACAACATAAAGCTATATTAGCAGGAACTAATGTTGTTTCTGGCAGGACAGCCAAGAGTATGCTCATTGGCACATCCTTTAGATAGATGGTGGTGCTGAACTCGAAGGCAGGGTGAGAAGCATTCTTGAGTAACTAGAGCACTGTCATGTGGATCACAGGCTTGAATCCAATGACTGAAAAAAAGAAAAATACAAAAACTGGAATGTGTAAACAGTGAATTTGGAAGAAAAAAAAAAAGTGGAAACCAGAATTAAACTTGAAGTCTTTTAATTAAAGCTTTCTGAAAGGGTGTCTCAGTGCAAGACCAGCTTTACTGAACTTTTCTTTGCCACTCTTTTACCCAGTGACTTAACCATATATTTAATAAAAGACTTTATGTATCATAATGGTAGTAGCATAATATTTGTAAGCCTAAATGTATTCTCACTAACTACATTACAGCCAGTTTTAGCTATGCTACTAAAATTATTCAACAGGACTAGATTGCAGGGTGTCATGCCCCTCTTTTGCCAGCTACTACTGCCAACACTAGACATGTTAATGGAAGCCATTATTATATTCAGTAAGAGTGGACACCACCAGCACCAAGGGCAGCTTCCAGTTTTGTGCCTGGTCACGTACCACTGTGAAGTGGCTCATGTACATATATACTACTAGTATATATGTCTCTGCACTTCTGAAGTTTACTCATGATCACAATTGTTTGTTGCAAAAGGAAAGAGATGCTTTTGCTCTGGTTCCATATAAAATGAAAAAGGAAAATTAAACCACATACAGTCAGAAAGTCAGGATTTTTCTTCAGCCATAATGCTAAGAAATCTGGGTATCTATGTGGTAAATCACATCATGGCTAGTCTCAGCAGTATGGCTATAAATATCACAAAGCAGCACAAGCAGGGGCAGCATGCTCAACATTTTTGTTTGTTGTAAAAGAGGGCAATTTACTTGAAAAGAATGTCTGAAATCAGAAAAAGATATTAATACTGGACCTGCATTTTGTTAGAAAACAGTGAAGTTTTTAATTGGGAATTAGCATTACAGAAGAAACATGAGTCCAAACGTAGAAGAGACGTACAAAGGAGAAGTAGAGTTTTCAATGACGGGTATCTGAGGGGCTTAGCAAGACCAGAACAAACAACTTTTCTGCACTCAGACTAAAAGGCTTATCAAAAAGTCACCATATTTTTCACAAAGGTGTCAAAGTAGAAAGGTGAACTCTCAGCCTTAACTAAATGTCATGCTGCAGTGAGCAGGGAAAGAACAAACACAAACTTATAAATGCAGAGTTTGTTCTTTGTATCATGAAAGCCTGGCAGAACTCCAGGACTGGAGTAATGCCAAACCAGCACACCAGTGCCTTTGAACTTTTAAAGCTCATGTTTTTCCTTCACTGTTTAACATCTTAACTAATTTAAATTCAATGTACGAATGGATTTCAGGAATAAACGTTAAGCAGCTGAAGTTTCACCATTTCGTAACTACTCAGGTTGTGGGCAACTGCCACGAGCAAAGCATGGAAAGCTTGGGGCACCGAGCTAAGGTCGACATCTCAAAACAAACCCAGTGCCCTAGGTGGTCGGGTATCATGGCTTGCATGTTGCTAAACAGCTGCACTCCCATGTGCATAGTATTTTGAGGCTTTCCACCTACAAAACTTTTACTTGTCTAGGCCCAAGATAACTCAGATCTGACACTAACCCATCACGGCATGGTCGCATCCTTGGTCAGACAACATGGAAAGCGCACGTTTCACTTATCACACAGTACTGTGACTTCAAAGAAACAGGCTGGATTCAAAGGACAACCTCCGAGGCATTTCTGCATGCTCTCTTGCAACTTCTACTCATCAGTCACTAACGTCTCCTCTGCTTTTTAGCCCATTTTTAGCCCATTCTCATGGTATCTATCACAGGTCCATTCTGGACACTTGCATTCCCATGAAAGTTGTCCCTTTCCCTCGGATTCCACTCGTGGCTGCTTCGGGACAGATCCCCTCTGGGAAGGTGGCCACAGAAGACCTTCAACTGCATCGCCACCTGCGACCGCGCTTGGTCCCTCCTCGAGACACTCCTCAACTGGAGAGACCCCCCCCCTCGCCCCAGCGACGCCATCGCGCCGCAGCAGCACGGCGAGGCCNCAGGCCGAGCCGAGCCGCTCCAGGCCGGGCCGAGCCGAGCCAGGCCGGGCCCAGCCGAGGGCGAAGGGCCCACGCGCCAGGCGCCCCGCGAGCGCCGGTGACCCTGCCCCTCTGCCACGCACTGACATCTCCCAACCCCCTCGTCTGATGCAATTCATTTCCCCCCTTGCTTTCAGCCACGGGCCAATTACGGGCTAGTCTGGGAGTATCGTCATGCCGTCCCAGCCAATGAGGAAGAGCCACGATAGTAGAAATCCGGGCGGGGCCACAGGCAGCGCAGGCGGCCGTCAGTCGTGGTGCCGGGCAGCGCATCGTTCCCTGTTCCGTCCGCGTCGGCCATGGCAGCGCTGCCCGGTGCCGCAGCCCCCCGGCTGCTCCTCATCCCCGGCAAAGCGGCCGAGCCCCCCGGCCCCGCGGCCGGCCGCCATCTTTCCGTTGTCCTGCCGGCAGGAGCTGCCCCCAGCCCTCCAGGCCTGGAGCCCCCGCAGCCGGTCCGCAAGCGGCAGCGGCTCACCCATCTGAGCCCGGAGGAGAAGGCGCTGCGCAGGTGAGTGGGGGCTAGCCGCGGTGCCGGGCCGCGGGGGGCCCGCCGCGCTGACGGCCACCCTGCCCTGCAGGAAGCTGAAGAACCGTGTGGCGGCCCAGAGCGCCCGGGACAGGAAGAAGGCGCGGATGACGGAGCTGGAGCAGCAGGTGGTGGAGCTGGAGGAGGAGGTAAGGGGCTGGGAGGGCCGGTGGGGCTAGGGGCGGCCGTGGCCGGCGCTGCGGCCTGCCTGCTTCACGGCTCTCCGCAGAACCAGAAGCTGCTGCTGGAAAACCAGCTCCTGCGGGAGAAGACGTGTAACCTTGCCCTGGAGAACCAGGAGCTTCGCTGCCGCCTGGGTCTAGATGCTCTGAAGACAGAGGAGGAGGAGAGCGAGTCCAAGGTGAGCCTGCCGCCGCGCTGGTGGCCTGTCTGCCGCCTCCTCGGCAGAACGTGCCAAGAGCTGCCGTGCTGCAAGAGGTGACTGCGTGGCGGTGGGCGGGGAGGAGTAACCCCCATGCTAAGAGCTTTGGAACAGCTGTGCTGTGAAGAGGGGTACCACATGTCCCAGAAACACTCTTGTCTGCCAAATAGAGGCTTTCCTGCAGACTGAACAGATACTGAGTTTGAAGCGGTTGCCACGGGTACTCTGGGAGATAGCAAGATGGCTAGTTCCAAGTTGTTTTAAGACTTAACCGTTACAGTCACATATGCCTGTCTCGAAAGAACAGGGAGTATAGTGGAGGGGGTCAGGCTCTCATTTAAGTGGTGAATGAGGTAATGCAAATGTATGGAAGTTTGAGCCAACTTTGGAAGTGGTCTTACCTTCAGGTTCCTACTGCACAAGCAAGTGGTGAATCTGATGTTGGAAGCCTTTGCAGGAAAAGTGTGATCTTCAGGGTTATGTACTGTACTGTCTGCCAGAACATTTGTGGTGGCTGACTGGATTTTTTTTTTCCTTGGTACAGGTTGTGAAGGAATCGCAGGTGGATGAGATTAGATTGGTGACCGGGTCCGCTGAGTCCGCAGCACTCAGACTACGTGTTCCTCTGCAGCAGGTGCAGGCCCAGCTGTCACCATTTCTGATAACTTCCACATGGATTCTGATGGCAGTGACTCTTCAGACTCAGAGGTGAGCATCTACTCCTATCCAAAATGCCCATGAAATTCTGAATCTTCCACTGCTATCCAAAATGCCCATGAAACTCAGAACCACTGTGGATTTAAGACTAGTGTTGTAACTTCTTGATGTAAAGTCTCTTGATGACTTCTTGTAGTTGGCTTGTTTTCCAAGTCTTGGAATGGCACACCTGTGGCTCAAAACACCTGTGTTAGGCTGTATCTAGTGAGTACAGGAGTTCATGCAACTTGAACAAGTCCAGTTTCTATAAAATCTTAAAGGATATTGCCTGAAACAGTCTCCTAGCTCTTAAAGCAAAAGTGTACAAATACCAAAAGCATACTATGCTTTTACTGTTGTTGAAAACAAACTTGATCATTTTGCTGATGTGCTGGCACTTAGCAAAGGTGTTCGAGCTTAAAGCTGTCCCTTATGAATGACTTCCAGAAATGTAAGGACAGACATCTTCCACCTCTAAAAAACAAACAAAACCCCAAACAACAACAAAAAAACCACAAACTTTGGTCATGGGCAGGTCTGCCTAAGCCAGGTTCTGGTACTTAGTTTGTGGAGCCAGCAGGTAGTGTGGTGTTGGTACCTGATGGGTCCAAGATCTTGAGGAGTTTCTAATAGAGGCTGTGAATATCAAATGCATGTAAAATTCTATGGGGATTGCCAGTTAGTACCCTTACAAAAAAGTTAATGGACAAAGAATTTCTGAAAGTTAAGTGATTGCCTTAACTCTCTGTTCTGATAGTGGTGTTCTTGGTAAAACTCATAGTTCTATGATCGCATTAGCATATTTTAAATTCCAGATGAGGGTTAATAGATGCTACAACTGATGTTTTGCTGTAACAGTAGTAGGCTGTCTTTCTAAAACAGTATTTCATTCTGCAGTCTGATCTCCTGTTGGGCTTTCTGGACAGTCTGGACCCAGAGATGTTTCTCAAATACGCTGATTCAGAGTCAACGTGCCTGGAAAAGCTGGAGGAAGAGATCTGTGGAGAAACAAATTCCATACCAACCCCCCCCTCTCCCTCTTTGGGGTCCCCATCAGCTAAGCTGGAGGCCATTAATGAACTGATAAGGTTTGATCATGTGTACACAAAGCCCCTAATACTGGAGATTCCTGTTAAAATGGGCAACCAAACCAATATGCTAGTGAAAATTGAGGAAGTATCTCTCTCTCCATCTGAAGATAAAGCTATCCCTGAGGTCCCAGTCTCTGTGAAAGAGGAACCTGTAGACAGCTTCATGCCTGAACTGGGCATCTCTCATCTGCTCTCTTCTCATCATAGCCTTGCAGCCTCAAGCTATCTGTTGGATGCCTGTAGTGACTCTGGATATGAAGGATCCCTGTCGCCCTTCAGTGACATGTCCTCTCCACTTGACACTGACCATGCTTGGGAGGATAGCTTTGCCAATGAACTCTTTCCCCAACTGATCAGTGTCTAACTTGTGGTAGTGTTAACTCCCCTTGGATAACTATCCTGGCAGGATAACAGGATATGCCCCTTTGGGGTGTGTGTGGGGAAACCAAATGGCCTAGGGTGTCCTGTCCTTCCACCCCCATCAGTGTTGGCTTGGTTTCTCAGTAACTTGCCAATTCTATGTGAACCTGAAAATGTTCATTTTGTTTTCCATTTAAAGTAATTTTAACACCAAAAACTGCAGTGGAATATTCATGTATAGACAACTGGGTTAAAACTAAATAGTCTGTACGTCTCACAGATTTACTATGTAAATGCTTGTTTTCCATTTGCTATGTAGAGTTGCTTTCTCCATTTTAATATTTAACTGTATTGGTGCAATTAAAGTGCAGTGCAGCTCACTGACCCTTCTATGCCTTGGATCTCAGTGGGGAGGGGAGAGTATCCAGGCCTTGCAGAATTTGAAACTAGAAATTTTAAGAGATTAGGTCTCGCAGTGTCTCATCCTTATACTACCTCAATGCACCAGTCCAGCAGCACTTCTATGATGTATGTAGCTGGATGCTTTAGCAGCTTCTTTCTGGGAGCACTCAAGTGTTGCAAACTCTGTTCAAGGTAGATGGGTTTGTATGATGTCCAGAGCTGCTAGAGCAAAATCTGCAGCCTGAATAGGGAATGCAGGTGGCAGTAGCTTGATGTCTGAATAAAACTACTGTAATATCTTCCAGTTGGCAAGTAATGCTATTCAAGATGCTCAGTCTGAGTGAAGGTGAGTGCATTTAAGCGGTGTGTCTAGTCTTCATGAAGCAGTGAGAGACATGCATGGTGTGAAAAAGGTGCAGATTCTGTGTTACCGCAGGAAATCCTGAAGCATAAAATTAACTTTGTAGGAGCTAATTTCAGATACCACAGTAGGACTCTTATCCATTTGTTCTAACATCACAGTGTTAAAAATGCTTGAATTGGAGTGACAGAGAAGAAACTGAAATTTTATACTGAAATTGAGAGCTGTTCCAGGTGTTTGCACAGCTGTTCTTGGTTTAAGTGCTATTCCATGTCTTGCATTAAGTTCTGACAAAAATAACTTGAGGCGGGGGAGGAAAGGAAATGGGGGATGGGACAGGAGGGTATTAGTCACTAACATTCAAGGTGACAGGACTCCTTTGGATTACAAGCTTGAGTAACCTAGCTTGTTGTAATAAAGCATTCTGTCTGAATATTGGATACCAGTAAAAACTACAGCTGTGCAATATAGCAGAAACTTAGATTAAAAAAAATTAAGTAGTCTGAGAAGCAGCTGCTTTACTTTCAGGCTGGAAAATAGGGATGACTGCAAGAGGACCTTTAGTACCTAACACATGTTGTCATGAGTCCAAAAAGCAAATGGACATTCTCACAGTGAGAATTTGATCCATAGTTTTGCATTACTTTTGTCAGTATTACTAGAACTTAATAGGAAATTAACAAATTTAAGTACAGCAGAAATACTGTGAGGAAGAAGTTTCATTTCTTTAAAACTCAGCTGTATGTTTTCTAGCCCAGAAGTCAAAGAAATAATTTACAGGGATAAGTAGCAGTTGGAAGTAGCACCTGTAGAAGGACTGGTATTTTGCATGCTTTCTTCAGGGCTGTTGGAAGGTTGAGACTAGCACACTGAAGATGTGCAGCCCATCCCACTGCTCTTGTGGCCTCTAAAGGTAGTGCAATAGAAGACTAAACATAGTAATTGCTAGAACTGTGTCTCTGTTAGATGCTGCAGTACTAGGCAATGTGTGTGTGCTTGTGAATTTGATATTTGAGACTGAGTCACTGTAGATGTAGCCTGTTGCTGTGTGAGGCTCTTGCTTATTTTTGCTGCTTCAAGAGCTGATCCCAATTGTAGATAAAGTGGAATTTTTGGTGATACACGCTATCTCCCTTAAGACATATCAGTTTATCAAGGGTGTTTCTCAGTCCAGTTTCATTTGTGTGATGTTTAGCATTAGAATTGCATTTTCTGTGCACCTAGACAAGCTTCTGTGACTAAACCAAGCACTTAAGCATGACAACTGATAACCAACCATTTTAATAGCTACTGAAAGTAAAGCCTTTGCCAAAAGAAATGACAGTCAACTGATTAATGAAGTCAACTACATAAAGTTAATACTTTTGCTGCCTGAACATCTTTTTTTATCTTTCTTCCCTTGTTAAGGTATTTGGGAAGAGTGTGAACAGAGGTAAGAGGTCTTGCCATATATTATGGGTGGATTTAAATATGGTTTCTGCTATTAAAAATACTGTAAGGGCAAGTCTTTCAGTTTTGGGTTAGTTGTGTTTTAGCTGAACTAATGCAGCAAGAAGTGGTGGCACAGCAAAAAGGCTTCATGGAGTGTTCGAGAACCTGCCTGGAAAACCTTAAAGTCCATCTGTGTCTGTTCTACCCTGCCCCCTCAGCCCTCCCTGGTTTCTGTTCGGGCTGTCTTCACCAAAGAATGTGTCTCCAGCCTTTATGTTTAAAGGTGCAGAAATCCTGTTATTTCCTTAAGAAACTTGAGGGGGGAAAAAGGTGGCTGAAATCAAAGGAAGTAAAGAGTAGCTTAAAGCTCACAGACTGTAACACCCGATACCTGCATAATTGTGCTTCCCCTGCACCAATGCTTAAGGCAGTTTTTTTTTTTCATGCTAGCTCAGGTTAAGACATAGCAACATTAACTGACAGGATGAGGAAGAGTAGAGGTGAAGAGTTAAGGTGAACTCTTTTGGGAAACTGCTTGAGATAAACTGGCTGCAACAGATTTATTGGGGAAAGTGTGACCTTTGTTTTCAATTAATAAGGAAGTTTAGAATTCTTGCATTCAGCTTTTGATGTACCATTAAGAAGGCACTGCCCAGTATCATACACATGTCATAATAACTAAATCCAAGGACTCAACAAAGAGTAATTCTGCTCAAACCAAGACCAAAGTAGGGCAATCTTTTACCAAATTATAGAGGGCCACAGAAAAACATAGCTGGCTCTTAAAAAACAAAACAAACAAACAAAACACCAAACAAAAAACCCTCACAACTCACTGGAAGAGCTGTCTAGGCAGGAAATGGCTGTAGACAACTCCAAGCTGTTGTGTTTTTCTTTAAGACAAAAGTTGGTGGAAAAACTGAAGGGCCTGCTACCACTGACATGTCTGACAGACATTGAGGTCCAACAGCTGTACATGAATGGTACACTGAAAGAAATATGAATACATGCAAGACATGGCCATCCTAAGCAAAAAATCCTGTACCAATTACCAGCCTTGCCTGTGCTTAAGCCTTAAGCAAGACAACCACCAGAAAATCCAACATTGTAAAGGACTGCTTCAGACAGCATTCAGAATAAAAAAAATTATACCTCTACTGCGTATTACTTTCCTTTGTTCTTAAGCCAGCCAAACTACAGTTCTTGGCTGTTGGGCAAGCTTCTGCTCCAGTAATATTCTGAGCCAGTGGTATAAGAAAGATAGTGCTCACAACTTTGAGATTTGAAATTGCTTTGATTCATTAAAGTAGGTAGCGGTGGTTTGAACCAGCATCTTGAGTAAAGTATAGTTTGATAGCTGCGTGTGTAAGCTTTCTGGGTTTCCTGTAAACTGAATTCAACCTAAGAGCCTGCCCTAGAGCAGCCAAGTGCAAAAGCTGCTACCGCAGCAGGGGGAGGAAGCAGTGGTGGTGTAGATCCCCTTTTCTCCACAGTAATTGCAGCAGCTGCCAACTGTCACTTTGAAGAAGAGCACTGCAATCCTCAGAATCATCCTTCTGCTACCACAGATAGGGGCAAAAGGATAAGAGTAGATGGGGTGAGTGGTATGGAGTAGAGAGCTACCATCTTCTGCTGGAGGAGTAACTCCACTGCAGCACGGCCTGCTGCTGCCTTAGCAGGCAGGAAAAGCACTTCTTGCGTCCTGTGGCCCAAAACACCTCGGTGTGGGGACTGAAGCATTTCACCAGTGCTGCGTCTGTCCCTCTCTTCTCTCCTGCAACAGGCTGCTCTGAAAGGCCGGAAGACCTGTCATTTTGCCACCCCTCTGCCTTCCTCCGAAGCTGCCTGCATGACATAGCTCTTGTACCCGAGCATCTCGTATCGGTGCCTGCAGCCACCAGCCAGCCCTGTCCATCTCTGGAGGGCGAGACCTGCGCTGTTCAGCCGTTGCAGCACCATTTGTGAACATGTATTGGATGAATTGCGAAGGTGACGCAAGATGAAGTGAAAGGGATAACCCTCAATGCTGCCTGTTGAAAATGGCTTCCATACTGTGATTACAGTCACTTCCCAGGTGTGATTTACCAATTAAAATGCCGGCAACACCGCCACCCCGTGACCTTGCGCAGCACTGCGTGCTGGGTGGGCATGGACAGCTGCTGCCAAATTTCAATAGCGCAGTGCTTCACTGACCTCACAGCTCAGCACATTTTGTATCTTGATGAGCAACAAATTTTTAACGTCTAAAAAAATTCAAGGAAAATTATCTTACGGTCACATTTCCATCATATTTGGAAATGGACTCTGTTTAATAGGGTCACACCCAAACCTTGTTAAGCACAGTAGACAAAAATGTTCCATGAAGTAGTATTTACACTGTTTTGCTTCCCTTTTTCACCTTTACAGCTACAGGTTTTTCCTGGCATGCTTTAGCCTGATTTACTGGCAGCATTAGGTTCCAAGACAAGCCACTAATATTTATTGAGATCTCTTCCACTAAAAGCACACCAATAGTTCATTGGGCATTTGGAAGCCTAGTAGCATTCAGAATTTCTATTGGCGCTAATATTTTTTACTAGAATCAAGTCCACCTAGGTGCTACCAAGGCAGGATGAGTTGTTTTGGGTTTTTTTTAATATATATTTATCTAGTATATCAACAAATTAAAGTGTGAGAATTTAAACTGTCAGCAGAGGATCTTTATCTGAGATCTTCCTGTAGGTAAGAGATGCTAAGTTAAACTAAATGCAGGCAGAGCCAGGGCAGCAGAGGGAAGAGTAACACACACGTAGAGTGGCAGATTTCACCTTTGCAGTATGCTTCCTTAAGATGACTCCTTTCTGATTGCTCTAACTTCTGTTTTGGAGTCCTACTCGCCTCACAACAAGCATGGGTCCAGAGCCAGTGGTTCACATGTATGTTACATCTGCATTTGATTAAATAAATCATCTGTGATGGAAGCCACACATCTGCTCTAGCTAACTGATACAAGATACAGGCTCTGGAACAATTACAAGTCCAGTTCTAAGTCCATGCCAAAATAAATTCTGTCCCTCTACGCAGGGTTGGCTCTGTAACCAAGATACTCCTCCCATCTCTACAATCTCCCAGCCACAGCCACAAGGAGACTCTCAGCCAGCCAAGAGCGCCTTACACAATCTTAGATGGGTTGGGTTTTACACTGTTCTTTTCCTCTCTCAGACTCTGCACTAGAGAAGTATTTAAGTCTTGTCTAAATCCACAGAACAATTTAAGCGAATCAATGTTTGACTCAGCCCAGAAACCTCAAGGGTTTTTATTATTATTTTTTAATATAAATCTGAAGTGCTGTTTTTCCCTCATTTTGAAAGCAAGGTAATACTGGTCTAGCACACCCATCTTTATCCTTCAGCTGCTTGAAAAACTCTTGAACAGAAGATGCTGAACAAAAAAGTGTTACATTCCAATAAAATAATTATTAAAATTTGAATGTTTTAAAACTCTCCTCAAACGTTTCTTGATTTTATACAGAACTAAGCAAGCTAGGCATTCTTAATTTTAGTCTGAAGTAAAATGAAAGATCTGAAAACACAAGCTACAGCAACACCTTTTCATACCCCTTTGCTTTGTTAGAGGCCTTTGGGTCATGACAGATTTACAGCAGCTCTTCCTTTCTGGTAGCTTCAGGTTTATATCTACCCTGCTGTTGTCCCCCCCGGTCCTGTTGAACATCGTGGAGGAAAGAAGTGATATACCCTTGGGACTATGTAGTTAAATTAAAAAATCTTCTTAGGACAGAAGAGCATTTTACCCTCCAGTTGAAGGATGGGACATACACTTTCAAGATTTTCACTTTTCTTAGGAATGAAACACAGCCATCTAAAAAATATTTTAGAAAATTTATTGAAAACTGACATACAAAGGGTGATTTGGTCCCAAGAGAAGACAGACCAGAATCAGATCTTCCATCTTTCAAAATAAAGTTCTTCCTAATACTGCATCACATTTGCCATCCCGTTTGTAAACGGCATTCATAAAAGTCTTTTAAGGAAGCCAACAACAAATGAAACTGTTACAAATACAGAAGTTTGAAAACACCCAGTAGCTTGTTTGCTCTTACCCTCTCCAAATGATTGCTATAGCAAGAATCTTGACCAGTCCTCCTCGATACTTGATTCCTGCTCTACCCCACTCTTCTCCCCCATCAATTTAAGCAATTCAACCCTGTTCTCTCCTATCACAAGGGCAGAAATGAATTATGAAAAAGTTAAAATAAATGTTTTCTACCAAAGCAAATTTCTTGGACACAGTTTTTGTCCCATCTCATGGTCTTTGTCAATAGTCCACCACTATATTCTCGTTTCAGATGGCAGAATAACAGGTGTCAGTGATGCCGTATTAGCATCAAACAATTAGGAAGAAATACACCTCTGAAAGTCAACCTTTGGTACAAACATAACAGGAAAAAAGTATGCTTAAAAGCCATCTACAAAAATTTCTTCTTCTGCAAATTTGATATGCAATTTGTCATTTTTAAGAGGGAAAAAACCTGCATCTAGATTTGACGTATTTAGGCCTCTCACAGTTTTCTACATCCTCTGTTGCAATTTTAGTGTTGCTGAGATGGTTTCATCAGATTTTTGAATTTTTTATGCTTTCTTTTCAGTTTATTTAGGATTCAGAGCTATCAGCTAAAACAGTTCCAACCTTGAACTTTCACTACAATCCTGCGAGCTTAAAAACAGGTAATTATTTACAGGCACATTTTCTACCTGCAGTGACTACAGTCTTCTCCAAACGGCACTGCTTTACTTTATACTCAAGCAATGTAGCATGTCAAAGGCTGTAGATTTTAAGCACGTTCAGCAGCTTAATAATAGATGAGAAATTTCACACAGTACATGCAAGAGATTTATAGCAGACCCTGAAATTAAATTAGGCATAATAGCAAGACAAAGCTGCACACGTTCTCCAATTTAATAAGAGTTCCAGAATGGTAAAGTTATACACTGGTTTCCAGAGTAATACCTATTCAAATGTTGGAATGTTTTTAGTGAAGCTCTGAAATGTTTTAGCAAGACACAGCAGATTTCACGCAACCTTCGACAAGAGCAGCAAGACAGACAGGACTTAAACAAATAGGGGCATCTTCTGAATGAAGTTTCTGCTGTCAGCCAAAAGAAAAGAAGGGATAACTGCAAAAAGAGAAGCTTGAATTTTAAACTATTGACTATGGGTTATTCAACAGTAAAAAATATCATCACAAAGATTATCAATTAGCTGTGCAAAGGAAGAGTAGATTTTCTTATGCAAACAGCTGCATTACTGTGTACTTGCTCCTTTATGTTAGCAAGATGTCCAAAACAGACTGGGATGCTAAGACTCTGAGCAGAACCTATTCCTTGGAAAGGAATTTCTTACAAAAAGCCTCAATTCAGGTATCTCTGAGAAAGCGCAAGGACTTAAGAACAGAAGGTAAGATTCTCTGCCTTGTTTAAGGGTTTTAAGCATAACGGAACTGTTGTGCATTGAGGAAACGTACAAGCAGTAACTCATTGAGGATTCCTTTTCTTAACACCCTAAGCAGGATACAAAATTCTTTTGGCATACATCTGTATAAACTATGTGATGTTATGTTAATGGCACATGTTCTGGCTTAAATACTAAGTCTAGATTCCCTCAGGAAGAAGACAAGCCATCTTTTTTACTTCACCACCAATGCCAGCAGTCTCGAAGTCTGGGACGTGGTTACAGACGATACTCAGCTTTTGACCCTCTTTACGCCAGAAAAATCAGCTCCCTGTTATCTGATTTACTTACCATGTTTACCAAAATTAAAGGATGCCATTTATTTAATCAAAAGTTACACTGTCTTCGACTGACTTTCCAACTTGATGCATACAAAGAATCACAGCATAACGTAAAATGTGATCAATTGGCTGGGAACAACTTTTCTCCAGACTTGGCATCATTTGGGGAGGGGGGGCATCAAAAACCCACAAACACAATTTAGGAGCCAATGAACCAGATGACTAAAGTTAGTAGATACTTTGCAAGTTACTAGCTGGTTTTACTTTCCACAAAGCAAGAGGCTTATGCTCAGCTATAACATTCCTTCCCTACCACACTGCAGAATGTAGAATTTCTACATTTGAGTTTATATCAAGTACAAACCAGCCACAGATGAAATAGTGTGAAAAGCTGTATTTCCATAGGGATTGCTTTTCTGTCTGTGACTAGACTCAGAAGTATTTCTTCCTTTCCATACCTTTTTGTAATTCAAATTAAACTAACTGACCAAGCATAGTACGTGCACCAAAGTCTTAATGGCTCAGTCAGTGAAAGATGTGGCTTAAGCCACAGTTACATTCAATAGTTGGATTTTGTACTTTACCAAGGACAATTAAGAGGATGTTTCACCATTAAGCAAGATGGAAAGCTACTTCTTTGTTCCAAAGACCTCTGGATTACCTTCTCAATAAAAACAAGAATATTTAACAGACCAGAGTACAGAAATCTTGGGTTTTTTTCAGTTTCCTTAAATTGTGTCTGGCCAATCCACATCCTTATGATTGTTAGTAGGAAAAACAAAAACAAATAACAAAACTTCAGATTCACACATCAAACCAGAAAGAAAGAGGGAATCAAAAAACAGCAACAAAAAACATCAGAAGCTCACCACTTCCAGTCTAAATCTGGCATCTACAACTCCATTTCTTCTTCTGCACACCCAGAGATTCCCAAACTAGCATAAGGATCTGAAGACATGGCAGTCTGTTGTGATTCAGGGAATGTTTCAGTCTGTGGGTCAAAAGCAGCTCTTGGTGTTGACTGCTTAGCTTGACACCCTTCTGTACTCTGCTGCTTGAAGTTCTTAACAGAAACAGACTTCAGTTTATCTGTGAGAAATTCAGGAAGAGGTTTCCAAAGCACCAGCTCCATAGAAGGACGGCTCCTAGAAGGGATGGAGTCTCAGTTAAATTTAAGTTCTCCCATCACAACTATTAAATGCAGAAGACCAGTGAATATCTTCATCCATTGTGCTAGCCTGGAACTATATTCCAGAATCCATATACCTTTTTTTTTTCCCCCTTAAATTTCCTCTTCCTTAACTAGTTCCATTACTGCCAGTTCTAACCCTGTATTTTCTTTCTTTTCCTTTGCACCAAAATTGATGACCACTGTCGGTCACACTTTAGGACCTTCTTCTTTTGGAAACTCACATACATGAAAATCGAGACATAATGGTTTATTCAACAAGTTTCACTCTGTACAAATGAGGAGTACAAAACAGACAGCTTGATGACCACTATAGTTACACTTACTTCTCTTTTACATTAGGATAGTTTTCCCTATTTTTGACCAGATGAATGGTCTGTTATACAATGTTGGCTGCATCATGCAGTAATTAAGGACATCTCCACAAACATGAGACTGGGTCTCTCTTTTCATTTGCATGTGTTAGCTACATAGCACCATGATTTCCTCCAGAACTTACATAGATTCTATTATTTTCTTTGTCAGGACTTCACCAAAATCCCTCTTCATCCCTTTTTTAAGGGTATCTGACAGGATAAGAGTGGGCAGATTGCTAACATTTCCATCAGCATGAACTTCCTCATCTTCATCAATTATCCTAGGAATGGAGGGGGAAGAGGGAGATAAACACTATTGAGCATACTGTGAACAGGCACATCCACTGCAGACTACAGTTATATCTACGTGCACTGCATTGTACAGTGTAGGTATCTGACCTAGGCTGGGTACCAGAAGCAGCGGGGCCATGTTAACATGGGTCTCTCTTGGGCCAATATACCCTAAGAACGACTGTTACCATAGAAGCCACTTGAGCAGCTATGCCACTTCTGGTACCTGAGCTAGCTTTGTTACCCCTGCATCGTCCAGCAGTGCGCAATGCAGACATACACTGAGAGAAAATAAATAAATTCACTTCAGGGGAAAGCGTACGACTCAGTCACATGCCAAGAGTGAGTCTCAAGTTATGCAGTAGCTTCGCCTGCTCAATTCCCCGTATCTTAACGTCAAGAATTACTGAAAAGCTACTGAATACAGTTCTTAGCCTTTAAGGACATTGCACCGATTTCTCAGAGATTAAAACGGCACGGCACAAAAAGTTGAAGCATTTAGAACAAACTGGAGGTATCTCCTTTGGTTTTGGTAAACCTTTTAAAGAAAATTTAGCAGAGTAGCTGGGAAGGATGGGGAACAATCCTCTGAGAGGCCCAAAGCGGACTCTGTAATGCAGATATAGCCAGATAATAAAGACATATAGCACTACTCTGATTTACCCATGAAAAAATAAAATAATCTAACAGTACCTTGCTTCCCTTCACGCATCATCTATGGAGTAATCATCTAAAAAAAAATCTTGTTTTATAATTTATGTAACTTTTGGCTTTTCTAACAACTGTCTGCAGTGGTCATTTTAGATATTTCGGAATACTAGCTCAACTGCAGCCAACAGATATATACAAGTGACATTCCCAGAAATCTTTCAAAGGCAAGAATCCACAGTACATTTATTAAACGATTGCAATAGACTGCCCATAACCACCCCATTACCCCAATATCAAGCCATCTGGTATTTAACAGCAAGATGAACCTCAGTCTTATTGCGTATGTGCAGAGAGATCTCTCTGGTTCATGCTATTCTCTAGACTGACAAGTTCACATCTGTCTTGAGCATTTAGAAGTATTAATCACAGAACAAGCTGCAACTGGTTGAAAAAAGCTGAGCTCAAGTCTGACCAGATAACATCAGTTAAAATTTGAGCTCTGGATACTCACAAAAGAGCATAAACTCCCATTATGGTGTACTGATGCTGCATAATGATTGTGAAAAGGTGGTTATTTATTCAGCATCTCTTGCTCTAGCACCCTCAATTTCAGATCACAGTATCAGCCCCAAGACTCATAGGACCATAGGTAGCCTAAAAACAAATCACTTGAACAGAAGGTTCATCTCAGACTTACAGTAGTGCTATCACACTGCTAAGCACTAGATTTAACCCTTAGTGCCCACCAAAAAAGGGAAAGCTCAGCAAAGCCAGTCTACTCAATCCCTGCATTTACCTGTCCTCAATTTCCTGAAGCTTCCTGCGAGCAACCTCGCATTGCTGTTCCCCCATTGTCTGATCCATTTCTTCACAGGGAATTTCTAACATGGCAGTTTCAGGACCGCTGCCACCATACTGACTTGCTACCTCCCCAGCTGCCTGCTGACCTGCACAGAGAATCCATTCTTCAGTGTTGGGATTCAAAGGGCAATTTTTGGCTCCTGTCAGTCTCTTCTTCCTCACAGGACAACTAGGAAACAAAATAAGTTTACAATTGTCAAAAGAGAAATGTGGCATTCTACAGGAAAAAATGTTATAGAATGTCATGTGCATTTCAACAGATTTGACATACTATGGAAACACAGCCTCCACAAAGAAAATCAATCCATGTTGCTCTTATGCAACGTAAAGTGTGGGTACCCATGCAAGAAAATCAGTGCTACACAATCAGTTAGGTAACTTAAATGGATTTGGGCTCATGTGCAATTCAGGGGAAGAGTTCCAAATGGAAACAATGATAGAATTTCCCTTCCTGCATATGTTGTAGGTGAGAGGTGCTCAAATCTTTATAGAAAACAAAAAGCAAATTAAGATTTTTCAGGCTATAGAAGACAAATTTAATTTACCCTTCCGCCTCTTCTTCTAGCTTATGCTTCTTTCCACAGCGAACAGAGACACTGCAAAAGAAAAACAAATGGTTATTTAGCTTCTAATTATATCTTCCAGTGACACTGAGATTTTCAAACAATATTTTCCTCCTTTTCAAAATTTCACTTGCAGCTAAGAGCAACAGTCACAGTACATCCCCAGCTGTGAAGGGAATGTAAAAGTTTTGGACAATAAATGACCACTTTGTTGCAAAGAAAGTCAAAGGCGGCTGTAATTACTCAGTTCTCCGAGCAGAATTCCATGCTAATTTCTCCTCCTTTATGTTATTTATTTTTTCCACAAGGGCTGAGACTAATTTTAGCTAAAATTCAAATGCTTCAAGAAGCAACATGTGATCCAACTTCAATCTCTTAATACGTTGTCTCACAGTGACATACTCAAATTAAATATGACCAAACAACAACATTTTCTAGAATGATTTTTTTGTGCTCACGTATAAGAAATAGCAAGTTAAAAAAAAAAAAACAAAACAGTAAAAAAAGTACATGAGCTTAAAAGCATGTCAAGAGGTTGGTAAACTTAATCACATTTCTTTCCTTTTAGAAGGCTCCTTCATCCTCCACCGGCAAACTTCAAGGCCGTAAGACGAGCACAACACAACCCTAACATTGCACAAGCGAAACGCTACTAGAGGAAAACAAATTATAACCCGACTTGAAACTAAAACTTATTTCACAGGGACAATGCAGCTGAGAAATACATTCCTTCCCTGCTCCAGCAGGGACTGGTTTTGCACTTACTGGCTATGACCCTGCTGCTGGTGGAGGCCTGGCGGGTACGCCGCACTTGTGAAGGAGCCCACCGGGGCGACCGTCAAGCCCTCGTTGTAACTTCCAAGCGCAGCTAGAGAGCCAACGTCGAAGCTGCTTTGCAGATACAGGCCGGAGGAACGGCCGCCATCGGCACCCTCGCTTCCGTTGCCTGCCATTATCATCATGGGTGGCTGCAGACGGTCGTGGCCCACGGCTCCGGGCTGCGGGTCGTCCCGCGCCACTGCCAGCGGGCCGTGGCGGTCAGGGGCGGCGGCCGGAGCCTGGGGGAACTCCACGGCAGGGCCCGCAGGGATGCCCTGACAGGACCTGCCCAGCGCTGCCATTTCCTGCTGCCGGGGAGAAAGAGGACATCAACGCCGCCCGTCCGCAACCACCGAGCGAGGCGGCCCCCTCAGGGGGGCTCGGGCCCGGCGCCGCCTCCCGCCCTCCTACGGGAGGCCCGAGGCGCTCCCGCAGGAGACCCGCGCCGAGCAGCACGGGCGAGCGCCGCGGCGGCGCAGGTGAGCCGGCCCAGCGGCACCGCCGGCCGCCCCGGGCTCCACCGGGGCCTGGCCCGCCCTGGCACAACAGCAGATAACAGCTGCCCGCCCCCGCCCGCCCGCGCCGCGGAGCGCTCACCGCCGGGCCGGGCCGGGCCGGGCCCGGAGCTGGACGACACCGCCAGAGCCCAGGTCTCCAGGCCTTTCGCCGCGCTTGGAGAAGGCGGGCGCGGGCACTATGGGTGTTGTAGTCCCGGGCGGCGGCGGCTCGCGGGGCGCGGCGGGAGCTGTAGTCCCGAGCGGCGGCGGCCCGAGGGGTGTGAAGTCTTCGCCGGCGCCGCGGCGGTGCCATGGCGGCCATGGGGCAGCACGGACCCCCGGGGCGGGGCAGGGCGCGGCTGTTCCCGCCGGGAGCGAGGGACCTCTGCCCTCCCCGGCAGCGGCAAAGCCCCGGCTCCCGAGGGAGCGTCGAGACAGACCCGCTTTTGTCTGCGGCCTGGCCTAATCTCCGTGGACGGCAGCCAGAACCAGCGGGCTGGGGCGGGCCGCCTGCGGAGCAGCCAAATCCGAGTCAGATGAGGAGCTCAGCCCGCAGCTCTCCCCCGTTCCGTGGGCTGTAGCCGCGGGGAAGCAGCGAACGAGTGCTGCAGTCGTGAGCTGTCGGGCGGTATGACACCAAAGCGCAAGGTAATCGGTGCCTGTCGTTGAGTAGCTGAAAGCTACAGCTAGCGGGTGACTAACGGGGCATGTTTTCTGCTCTTAAATGAAGAAAGTGCACGTGCCGTGGTATTAATCATGGGAAAGCTCTCTGTAGCTACTGTAAGGCTTTATGGAACTTGGACGTCTCTGTCATAAAAAGTCTGAGAACCATTGAGAAGAATCCCAATGGCTAGAGATGGAAGGCAAAAGTCTGTGTTGTAATACAATAATAACTTCATTTCTTTGGCACCTTTTATTTCAGTAGTGTAGTTTACTAAATTTTGCAAAGGAAATCAAATTCAACCCATACTAAGAATGGAGTACCAGCCCCTGCTGAGAGGGTCTAGCACGCACAGCAAGGTAAGCAGAACTGTCTTGGCCTCTGAAGATGGATCCTGCAGAGAGTTTGTAGCTTTAACAATAATGTGCAAATGTGAAATTCTCTGATTGTTTCATGTTTACTTTTAAATAAAAATACATTAGATCATCAGGCTTGTGAAGTTTTCTATTTTCCTTAGGCACCTAGCTGTGTTATAGAATAGAAGCTGTAAAAAGCATGTTTTCTGATTCTTATGTTTTACATTGAATGTAAATTGAGGGTTTTTTGTGGCATGTTTCTGACATGAGGCGAAAGTGCTTGTAAACTGTAAGGAGTTAAGTAGCTTACAGAACAGATAAGGCTGTTGTCCATGCTCTTAAGAAATCTGGGCCTAAACTCCAATGTGACACAACATGTTAGTGTAATGAGCAGACTGATTTGGGCAGGAGGAAGAACAGAGCTGCCAGAACAAAACGTAAGGTTATGTGATGTATGTTAACGATTCTGGGTTTTTTTGTTTGCTTGTTTTCTGTCTCTTCTAGATTCCAGGTTCTACCCATGAGACACGCAAAACACCTTCACAGTATTTGGTTAATAGAAAGGTCTGAGTGTGCAGTGCCTGTATTTACCACCTCTAGTTTTATTTTTTCTACTGTACTCGCTGCAGCCCTAATTTACTACTCTTAATTCATTGCTTTGGTTGTCATTCAGAGAAACACTTTTTATTCTTGGGAAACCATAAAGAAATAGTAACTGGATTTTACTTTAATGAGATCAGTTTCAACTTCTTCTGAATTTCAGTCCTGAATGGAGGAAGTTTTGATTAATTATCTTCAGGAAAGACACAGCTCTTTCAGAATAAAGTATAGTGTCTGGAATAACTCAACATTTCTGGGAACTGGACAAAGAATGAGAATCATGAAGAACTAGTCTACATACCTGACAGTGAGAAGTTCAGGGAGTACAAGCTTATAAAAAAAAAATTATGTACAGTCTTTATCTATGAAGGAAGAGGAAATTGGATCACAGAGGTGCCTTTAATATGAGAGACATTATTGTGTCCAGCTGAAGTTAGACAAAAAGATTCTGTGAGATGAAATTAGGACCTAATTTTTAATTAGGTTAAACAAAGGCTTGTTAAACATTTGAACTGGATGTTGTTTTTAGTACTATCATATTCAATAAAAAGTAGAGTCAAGAAGCATCGCATCAGACAGCCAGACACTGTATAAGCCTCTACAGATCTTCTCTGACTCAGGGGCCTCATCCAAAGTATAATGTTTTATGACCAATTAGACTCTCTTGAGATTAGAATGTATCATAGTAGTAGTTTCTATTGTCCTTAAAACCTCTAAGTCTGTGAATCTATTAATTTTAGTTCCTAAATATTGATTTAGGAATGTAACTAGGTAATCAATATTGAAAAATTAAAAAATACATGCTAATAAACTTTAGATTTAATACTATTATCAGTCAACAATATGTTGTGATTTAGAATACTAAGGTTTAGCACCTGCTAACTTGCAGACATCCAATAATCGACTTAGGGACTTGCTGAGGGAAATAAAATATTTTTATTTCTCACATGTCAGATGAAATGTGAGTCATAGAAATTGGGATTTGGTTAATTCTTATACTGAGTAATTGTGCATCTAACACCAAACATAAACAGTCCTAACATTCTTTCATAAAAAACAGACACCATGAGCAGCATGGTTCATGCACAAAGCATTTACACAGTTCAGTAAATATGCTGTCAGCAGCGCAATGGTTGTGTTGCCTACACTTAATCTGGATACTTGGAATTGTTGCATCTCTGAAAGATGTTAGTGATCATGGCCAAAGTCAGCGTGAAATGTTTCTTCTGCTGCAGGTGTTTGAGAGTTTATGTAGTTTTGTAAACAAATACTTGCACTGTTCAAAACTAAATACATGATACGTTTCACCATGATTTTCTCCTAGATGTTATATGCATGTGGGTTTCAAGGCCCTAATCTCTTTTCATGTCCATTACTCTCTTCTGTTCTCTAGTTCCCCAGCTGGACCTTGTTTCTGGCTGTTTGTGCTGTTGGAATTGGAGGGACCTTTCAGTATGGGTATAATGTTTCCATTATCAATGCACCTACCCAGGTAAAATATCATCTCTTGTTCACAAGGTTGTTTTACAGCAATGGAGGTATTGTGTCTAGCTGGCCCAGAGGCCAAATGCACTTTTACTGTGATTGCAGCAGGAGCCAAGGCAGGCTTCCTCTCATGTGAAGGATTCTTGTTGATTTCCAAAATGGTTTCATGTGGATTTGTTTGTGAGTACCTCCCATCAGAGGTATTCTGTGTCAGATGAAAGTGCCAAATATGCCACATAAATATCTCTGTTCAAGTCTGTTTTAGAAGGATTAACTGAATGAATAAGTAACATCTTCCAGTTACACTTTTGACTAAAATAGCCCAGAACATTAGGAATAGAACAGAACAGAACAGTTTCAGTTGGAAGGGACCTACAACGATCATCTAGTCCAACTGCCTGACCACTTCAGGGCTGACCAAAAATTAAAGCATGTTATTAAGAGCATTGTCCAAACGCCTTGTAAGCACTGACAGACGTGGGGCATCAACCACCTCTCTGGGAAGCCTGTTCCAGTGTTTGACCACCCTTTCNTAAACTCCAATGTGACACAACATGTTAGTGTAATGAGCAGACTGATTTGGGCAGGAGGAAGAACAGAGCTGCCAGAACAAAACGTAAGGTTATGTGATGTATGTTAACGATTCTGGGTTTTTTTGTTTGCTTGTTTTCTGTCTCTTCTAGATTCCAGGTTCTACCCATGAGACACGCAAAACACCTTCACAGTATTTGGTTAATAGAAAGGTCTGAGTGTGCAGTGCCTGTATTTACCACCTCTAGTTTTATTTTTTCTACTGTACTCGCTGCAGCCCTAATTTACTACTCTTAATTCATTGCTTTGGTTGTCATTCAGAGAAACACTTTTTATTCTTGGGAAACCATAAAGAAATAGTAACTGGATTTTACTTTAATGAGATCAGTTTCAACTTCTTCTGAATTTCAGTCCTGAATGGAGGAAGTTTTGATTAATTATCTTCAGGAAAGACACAGCTCTTTCAGAATAAAGTATAGTGTCTGGAATAACTCAACATTTCTGGGAACTGGACAAAGAATGAGAATCATGAAGAACTAGTCTACATACCTGACAGTGAGAAGTTCAGGGAGTACAAGCTTATAAAAAAAAAATTATGTACAGTCTTTATCTATGAAGGAAGAGGAAATTGGATCACAGAGGTGCCTTTAATATGAGAGACATTATTGTGTCCAGCTGAAGTTAGACAAAAAGATTCTGTGAGATGAAATTAGGACCTAATTTTTAATTAGGTTAAACAAAGGCTTGTTAAACATTTGAACTGGATGTTGTTTTTAGTACTATCATATTCAATAAAAAGTAGAGTCAAGAAGCATCGCATCAGACAGCCAGACACTGTATAAGCCTCTACAGATCTTCTCTGACTCAGGGGCCTCATCCAAAGTATAATGTTTTATGACCAATTAGACTCTCTTGAGATTAGAATGTATCATAGTAGTAGTTTCTATTGTCCTTAAAACCTCTAAGTCTGTGAATCTATTAATTTTAGTTCCTAAATATTGATTTAGGAATGTAACTAGGTAATCAATATTGAAAAATTAAAAAATACATGCTAATAAACTTTAGATTTAATACTATTATCAGTCAACAATATGTTGTGATTTAGAATACTAAGGTTTAGCACCTGCTAACTTGCAGACATCCAATAATCGACTTAGGGACTTGCTGAGGGAAATAAAATATTTTTATTTCTCACATGTCAGATGAAATGTGAGTCATAGAAATTGGGATTTGGTTAATTCTTATACTGAGTAATTGTGCATCTAACACCAAACATAAACAGTCCTAACATTCTTTCATAAAAAACAGACACCATGAGCAGCATGGTTCATGCACAAAGCATTTACACAGTTCAGTAAATATGCTGTCAGCAGCGCAATGGTTGTGTTGCCTACACTTAATCTGGATACTTGGAATTGTTGCATCTCTGAAAGATGTTAGTGATCATGGCCAAAGTCAGCGTGAAATGTTTCTTCTGCTGCAGGTGTTTGAGAGTTTATGTAGTTTTGTAAACAAATACTTGCACTGTTCAAAACTAAATACATGATACGTTTCACCATGATTTTCTCCTAGATGTTATATGCATGTGGGTTTCAAGGCCCTAATCTCTTTTCATGTCCATTACTCTCTTCTGTTCTCTAGTTCCCCAGCTGGACCTTGTTTCTGGCTGTTTGTGCTGTTGGAATTGGAGGGACCTTTCAGTATGGGTATAATGTTTCCATTATCAATGCACCTACCCAGGTAAAATATCATCTCTTGTTCACAAGGTTGTTTTACAGCAATGGAGGTATTGTGTCTAGCTGGCCCAGAGGCCAAATGCACTTTTACTGTGATTGCAGCAGGAGCCAAGGCAGGCTTCCTCTCATGTGAAGGATTCTTGTTGATTTCCAAAATGGTTTCATGTGGATTTGTTTGTGAGTACCTCCCATCAGAGGTATTCTGTGTCAGATGAAAGTGCCAAATATGCCACATAAATATCTCTGTTCAAGTCTGTTTTAGAAGGATTAACTGAATGAATAAGTAACATCTTCCAGTTACACTTTTGACTAAAATAGCCCAGAACATTAGGAATAGAACAGAACAGAACAGTTTCAGTTGGAAGGGACCTACAACGATCATCTAGTCCAACTGCCTGACCACTTCAGGGCTGACCAAAAATTAAAGCATGTTATTAAGAGCATTGTCCAAACGCCTTGTAAGCACTGACAGACGTGGGGCATCAACCACCTCTCTGGGAAGCCTGTTCCAGTGTTTGACCACCCTTTCTGTAAAATGTCACCACCATTTCTCCTAACATCAAGTTTAAACCTCCCCTGATGCAGCTTTGAACCGTTCCCATGTGTCCTATCACTGGATAACAGGGAGAAAGGATAGTTACAGTTGTCCATCACAAGGCAGCTTACTTGAGAAAGATCTTAGAGAGCCAGAAAGTTGCATCTGTAGTGTCTGAGTATCTTGTAGGTATTTTCAGCTACTTGTTACTTCTGTGTCTGTTTCATGGCCTTGTGGATTCTGTATATTTTGTGGGTGATTCGAGGATCTGAGCAAATGGTCTTGTGAAAATGACGGGTATCCTTTTCTGCCGTCAGCTGATTTATTTTCTCGTGAAACTGTGAAGACTGAATTTGCTACAACATTGTACGCTTTTTACAAAGGTTAAAATAAGTCATTTGTGAAAGAACATGTAATATGCTGGAAACAGAGGGAGAGTCCAGGAAGTTTGTTCTTCTGTTAAGTCTTTTTTTGCTGGCTAAGAACAGGAGCCTCTGATTACAGATACATGTCAGTTCAAGAGTTTCTAAAGATTAGGAAACCAAGCATGTGGAATAACAGTTTAGAAGTTCTGACACATGAATACTGTAAGAAAGGCAGAAGAATATTAGAGTTGCAGAAAGGGATTTTACTATGAATTGTTGGATTACACTAAGGCAGGGAGATTTTAAACCCAAGTGTCAGAATGAGTCTTCCGACAGTAAAATTTGTTAGGTTATATGAAACCTGTGTGCCTACCCATCCACCCTGTCCCCCCTTCATTCAGAAGGACCTCAAAGCTCTTTTGTTGCAGTATATGGAAAGGTTATGTTTCTCCTCTAGTGGAATACAGGCTCTTCTGAGGCAGGCTACGAAAGCAAAGCTGCTCAGCAGTCTTTGAGATGTATGGGGAGTAGGAAATGGTATTGCGGTCAAGGAAGATTCTGCTAGTCATCAGTGTTTTTAATATTATATAACTAAGGTGATATCTTTTGTTAGCTCCCAGAACTGGTTTTCAGGATTGAGGTGCAAGTTATTTGTAGTGCTACGCGGTAGGGCTACACATAAGGATACACATTCATCGTTCTTTTCTACTGCAGCATATACACAGGTTCTTAAATGAAACTTGGAATAGTCGTTATCACAAGGAACTAAATCCAGATTTGCTGACTTTTCTTTGGTCTGTCATTGCTTCTATATTTTCACTTGGAGGCCTGTGTGGAGCCCTTATTGGAGGCAGCATGGCGATTCAGCTAGGCAGGTGAGTTACAGCAGCAGGCATATAGCAGCATGTTTTCCTTTCCTACTTTCTCACTGGAATATAAAGTAAATAAATGGAGGAAAAAGAGTGGGAGAAAATATACCTTAGGTGACTAGAAATGTTTTTCACTTCAAAGCAGAATTTTCTAGTAGAATTTTACAGTTTGTTCCAATGTGACCTTAAAAGATGAGCCCTGAATTATCTTCCGGTGTAGTCTTTTCTATTACATTTATTGAAATCTAAGTAGGAGTATGCACGTACTGTATGGTAGGAAACACAGGTCCCCCATAGACATTTGCAGCCTTCATGCCAGTAAGGACATGCTGCATAATCTGTAACTTTTCATGCCCATTCGGTATAGATAGAGCACAAATGAACAAAACCCCACTCCTACCTTGTCAGGCATTTCTGTCATATTTATGCATTATCCTTGTGTTTAGACTTTTGTTTTTTAAATATGAGTAAATAGTTGTACCAGATACCTGGATTTCCAGTGAATAGCATGTTTCTTCAGTATGAAGCCCATTTTTTCCATATTACCAGAAAGGAAAATGTTTTAAAAAAAAATGTTATTCCAGATTTCCTTAACTTTTTTTTTTTATCCTCCTCTTTAGGAAAGGAGCTCTTTTGATGAATAATATTATAGCAATACTGGCCTCCATTTTAATGGGGATCAGTTTCCCTACGGGATTGTTTGAGTTACTGATTGCTGGAAGGTTTTTGATTGGAATAAATTCAGGTGAATGATTTCCTATTCCTACTTTCAATAAACTATGGTGAATGATAAATGATTGTTACTGCTGATTCTTTAGGTATTACAATATATGTTTGTACGCTGCTTTGTAGATATGATGACAAAAATGTTCCGTAGTCTAACCTGGAATCTGAAGGCAGCTAAATTGAGACATTAACTAAGTCCGATTTCCTATATGTTTTGGTTCAGTAACTCTTTTCAAAGCAAAATCTATTAATAGGAAAATGTTTTCCATTTACTTGCAGGTATTGGGATTTGTGTGCAGCCTCTGTATATTGGGGAGGTTGCCCCAAAACATCTTAGAGGTGGCATGGCCATGGGGAGTTCCATCTTTCTGACTGGGGGGATTCTGACTGGACAAATAATTGGTTTGAGGTTAGAAATGCTTTTTTCCCCTGCCTTGTGTTACTCGCATGTAAAGAATTCCAATTCCCTGCAGCTCCCTGCAAAATACTCAGTGGCCATTGTAGCATTAGTGAATCAACGTCACACAGAAGGTCTACCTGTAAGAAGAAAATCCTGCTTTTGTCACCTTCTTCCTACAACTGCAAACCATCTGTACTATCTCCCCAGGGAAGTATTCTCAGTTTAGATGGGTCAGCCAGAACAGCATCAGCAAAACAGGTACATGTATGCTGAGTTCGTATTTTCTGCCAATTTGTTGCTGGAGACAGTGGACGTTCATAAGACAGGACTTGAGAGCAAAGGACTCCTAATTTCTGTATTGTAGCACTGCTGCTGGTTTTGTTTCTTATGAGATCAGATGAAGTTGCAAGGGACTTTATCCAGTTGGATCTTAAAAAGTTCCAAAACCAGAGACTGCACAACCTCAAGATGAAAAGCTTCTTTCATGAAGTCTGCTAGAAGCTTTCCACTACCCTAAGCGCAACTGCTAGTACCCTGAGTAACAGCACATTATCTGTTTTTTCTCTGTCCCTCTACCAAAAGCACTTAGACTTCTCTTTGTTCTTCCTTATTACTAGCTTCTGAATTAACTGATTTTGCTAGATACTTTAGGTGTGAAGTGCTACAAAATATAGAATATAAACTTCAGACTGCGTAATCTAGGGTCAGTATTTAAAACGCAATACACCGCCTATTTTAACAAGTTTACATTGCCCACAGCACATCATCCTGCTGATTCTAACTGTACCAATTTTAATGTTTCCTTTCTATGTAATACACCTTCTCATTAGATCAACTTTGAATGGGAGTTGGGATCAGATGACTTTCTGAGTTCCTTTCTATCCTAAATTATTGTATGATTCTCAAAAGCATATGGAAATGCTGCTGCCGACCTTAAGGTGAAGTCCATATGCTATTACTTTCCCGCATTGCTAGAAAACTGCTTTGGCAAACCTGAAAATAATGGTTAGAACCAACACAGCAATAAGGAGCAGTAAAGTTGTGTTGCTCATCTCTTCCTGAGTGAAACGTGATTTCAGAGCGGCTGGAAAATATTTTCCCAACCTCTTTCTGCTGAGGTTTCCAAGACATAGGGAACTGGTTTACAAGGGAACTTTTCTCGAAGGACAAACATCTTGCTCCCAAAAGTCTTCTGAATAGTCACCAATACCTAATTACGTGGGGTTTTTTTCCTTCTTTTTCCACACCTCTCCCAGGGAATTATTAGGTGGAGAAACATACTGGCCTCTGTTGCTATCCAGCAGCTGTTTCCCAGCATTTGCCCAACTTTTATTCCTGCCGTGGTTTCCTGAAAGTCCCAGGTATCTTCTTATTGACAGAGGTGATGAGCTGAGCTGTGCCAAAGGTAACTTACAGCGTTAGTACTTTCTCTGTCTTCAGAAGGGTACAATGAGTATATTGGGTTCCAGATTCTCCTTTTCTCTGTATCAACACAGCACAGTTATATCACCTAGTGCTTTTTGTGCCATGTTTTTCATCTAGTGAGCTTACATGGAAAAAGGGATCGTGGAACTCAGGAGTCTATAATGGATTGTGAACAAAACTTCATTATCTCATTTCAAATATATGTTCATGTTTTGTTACTCTCTAATGAAATCTCTAAAGGTTTAATAATTTTTCTCTTGGATGAAGTAACGTACCTGAACTACTTAACCTCTCACTGGATTGTTCATTTCTCAGGTCATGTCACACATAAGTATCAGTTACATCAGATATTTTCTTCCATTCTGTGATACTGTTGTACTTAAAAAGGATACAGCATAAGTAGCTGAAAAATTAGACAGCTTTTTACTGAAAAAGAGGTGATGTTGAAAAAGTGATTCATTGGCTATTTGAGCAGAAAACTCCTTATCCTCCATTTTCTAAAATTCAGTTATCTTTTAAATACCTTTCCCCCCCCGTTATATCATGTGGGAGAACTATGACAGCTTAAACTTTTCACTTTATTTTGTCTTTGAGAGATCTATGATTGTTCTCCTTTTATTCAAACCCTACTTAAGAAATAATTGTAATGTGATAGCTGTGCAGTACTGTGTAAATGAGCAAGTGAAGCCCAGACACTACAAGAAGAATTTGAAAGACAAAAATTCAGATTAGTTGTGATTTTCTTTATCCTGGAATTACACAGTTCTCTTTATACTGCAGGAAGAAACTAAATATCACAAGAGATTTTTTTTTTTTTCACAATAGAATGGCAAAAGGAGGCAGTGAGGTAGCCATTTGTATTCTCACATATCATGGATAGTATTCTACTTCCAGAGAGACCTGGTGGAATAATACTCCAAAGAGTAAAGTATTAGTTACTGTAAGCAAGCGGGTCTGATTGATTAATTCAGTTTGAAGGTCTGCTAAATAAATATGAAAAGACCCTCTCTAAAATAATAACTAACTAACTAATAAAATTGAGAGGGCAGAAAAAAGAGATCCCAATTTACAAATCTGGACAATAACATAATCATGTATTTTTTAGAAATGTGTTCAGTGTTTCTTCTTCTGACTGGTATGATAATTCCGGTGTCATTTTATGTCACCATGAACTACACTTGTGATCCCGGCATCTTCCATTTAAAACGCTAAATAAATGAGAGAAATTAACAAAGGAAGTTTACCTTGTTAACATTTGATAGGGTTGTATTTAATTCAGTTTTCCTTGTATGCATAAATAAAGGTAAAACATTTCTTCTTTTGCTTTTCTTCTGTTAATTCTTTCGAAGTGCTGTTGATGAGTGTGTGAATTTTTACCTGCCTAGAAAAGATATTTGTAGATAGAACAGTATAACTTGTGGAAAGATCTTCAACAAAGGAAGTTAAAGAGGCTTAATTCATTTAAGCCTTTAGGCCAAGGTAATATTTGTTAGGAATTACAAAAGAGGCAGGGTTCACAGAGAGAGGTAAAATCTTTTATTATACTGGGTAATTTAAAAACAAACAGACAAAAAAGTTATATTTTTAGATAAAGCTATCTGTGCCTGCAGGCCTGTCTCCTTCTGCCCCGGCCCAAGTCTGTCAGCTGATCTAATAAAAATTTCTTTCTTTCTGCTTACCTTGCCCAGAAATATTTGTAGACCATCACAACTGCAAAAGCACAGTAACTACAAATGACCTATAGAGTTAATTCTGTCTAATTTGGAAGCCATGGACAAGATGACCATAATGTCCCTTTCAGATTATGATCTAGTTTGGGCTTCATTCAATGTAATTTTTAAAATATAAGTGAAGCTTGCAATCTCCATATCCTAGTCAAGTCGTTCCCTCTCTCTTTTTTTTTTTTTTTTTTTTTTTAAATTAACATAATCATGGAGTGTTTTTTCCAAGAATCATGGTTGGTCCTGAACTGATACTGAAGAGTGGCTAGAGCTTCAAGCTGGTTATGCTGTTAGTGATAACAATAGCATTGGAAGGTTTGCTTTCAGGATCATCAAAAGTTCTACTGTTGTCCTTAAGTAGATAGATTGTCACTTATGATATATTTAATCTTGAAGATTTTAGAGGAACTGATGTTACGTACTCTCAGGTTTTAGGACCATTAGTAAAGATTTTAGTCTTGCATCCAAATGACTCCTGATAATACTTGCCTTAGAAGAATTACTTACCATCTTTACTCCAGTTCACTAAATGCATTTCACTGGCAAAATTAAAGACAGGGACATAACAAAAGACTTGATATGTGCCTAGAATTTAAGCAAAAGACTTCAAACTGGTTAGAATGTCCTTTAATGACAAGACTATTTGGAGGTCTGTGGTTCAGGTATAAAACACTTCAAAATATTTTGCTTGGTGAATATTTCCTCTAAAAAAAAGCAAAGTAGTGCCACTGGAATCTCCAAAGCCACCACAGCAAAAAATGTTGGAAAACCAGCAAGCAAAAAACAAGTCACAAAGCAAATGACTTTTTTTTCCCAGCTTCCTAAAGCAGAAAGCTTTCATATCCTAGCAAAAGCCAGGTCATTATGGAAAGAGATGATTTTCTGGAAGTTGCGGTCAATAGGTAAACACAAGAGAATTTTTTTTCTTCTTTTTTTAGCTTTGAAGCGATTTCATGGTTCTTCAGAGTATCGAAGGGAGATGGAAGACATACAGCGGGAATGTTTTGCCTTAGTTGGGGAGAAACCCAAGAAGCCCTGGCAATTATTCACTGATCGTGGTGTGAGATGGCAGCTCATTACTGTGATTGTGATGGCTATGGGCCAGCAGCTCAGCGGGATAAATGCTGTAAGATTTCATATGTACAAACAGCTTAAATAATTATTTAATTTCCATCTGTTCTTCAACCTTTTATTAACACGAAGGATCCACGTATTGAAGCTCAGAGAAATGGGATGAGTGGGAAAGAATATCTCTTNAAAAAAGGGGTGTAGGTGAAAAAAATTTATTTTTTTTTTTTTTTTTTGTTTTTTTTTTTTTTTTTTTTTTTTTTTTTTTTTTTTTTTTTTTTTCATTTCTGTCCTGGTTTTGGCTGGGTTAGAGTTAATTTTCTTCCTACTGGCTGGTATAGTGCTGTGTTTTGGATTTAGCAGGAGAAGAGTGCTGATAACACACTGATGTTTTAGTTGTTGCTAAGTAGTGCTTACCCTAGTCAAGGACTTTTTCAGCTTCCCATGCTCCGCCAGGTGCACAAGAAGCTGGGAGGGGGCACAGCCAGGACAGCTGACCCAAACTGACCAAAGGACTATTCCATACCATACGACGCCATGCTCAGTATATAAACTGGGAGGAGTTGGCTGGGGGTCAGCTATCGCTGCTCGGGGACTGGCTGGGCATTGGTCGGCGGGTGGTGAGCAACTGCATCACTTGTTTTTCCTGGGTTTTGTTTCTCTTTCTCTCGTTCTCCTTTTCATTGCAATTTTATTACTATTATTTTATTTCAGTTATTAAACTGTTCTTACCTCAACCTGCAAGTTTTCTTACTCTTGCCCTTCCGATTCTCTCCCCCATCCCACTGGGGGCGGGGGGAGGGTGAGCAAGCGGCTGTGTGGTGCTCAGTCGCCGACTGGGGCTAAACCACGACAGATTGTGTGTTTCTGGTATGTACATTTCTTTAAAGAATGACTTAATACTCAGGTTTACATCTTCTGAAAAAGTAAATAAAAGTGAATCAGCTTTTCCCATTGTGTCTGGTTTAAGAATGTGAAGTATATTCAGTAAGTTGAATAATTATATTTGCTTTTATGATAGCAATATATTTACCTGGACATATTTAACAGATTCTTCATGCTTTACATCAAATTAATAACTCACAATGTAAAATACATTGACCTGTATGTTTAGTATGAACTTGACTTTGTTTCCAGCTGATGATTTAAGTACTGGGAATGCCCCATTATTTTTTTTTTCTGTTGTAGATTTATTTCTATGCAACTTACATTTTTGAACAAGCTGGGATCTCAGCAGAAAAAATCCCGTATGTGACACTCGGCACTGGAGCTTGTGAATGCCTCACAGCCCTCACCTGCGTAAGTAACAATTTATTCTACCTCCCAAACATAAGGAGTAACAATTCTTCTTGAAGAAGAACATTGGTAAATATGAGATCAATATAGTAACAGAAAATTATGTCTTGTCCACAGGGTTTACTGATAGACTACGTGGGAAGAAGATATCTTGTCATTGGGGGTTACCTCCTTATGACCCTTTGGAGCACTGTTTTAACGTTCTCTCTGACTTACCAGGTGTAAAGGACTCATTTATGTTACATTATAGGACTATAGTGAGTGAAAATGTGTGACACTCAAAAGAAGCTGGAAGATAAGAGCTGCATAGGTTTAAACAGCAGCATAAAAAATTACAGCAATTGAAAGATTTGATCAATTCTGCAGCCATATTTCCCTGAAATAACAGAATGCTCTCAGCTAAGATTTGAACATGTATTTGTCTTCAAGCTGCAGCTGCATTTAATGCTGACAAAACTAAGTGATGACAAAACAGCATTTATTCTAGCTTTTAAAGTAATTTTAGGCTGAAATACTATATAGTGATGATATTAAGTATTGGGGTCCACTTCAGTCACTTAATTGTAAAGCAAACAATCAAACAAAAAATATTGTAAAGATGCTGAAATTCAAGAGACACTTAAATCCATTAAGTGTAAATTCACAAAAACTATTGGAAACTCACTAGAGATATTCACGGTGCCTTAAATTTATCATGTGAAGACAACATCCTGCCTCGCTTTTTAATGTAGTATAAAGAGAGGCATTGTAAATTGTTCTGTATACTGTATCAGCTCAAATAAGGCAGCCCCACAAACCTCCTGAAATGAACATTTAGAGGAAATCTATCTACATTTGAAGACCATACTATACTAAGTATTTATCGTTACCTTCGGGTAATCCAAGCAAGATGATGTGGGTGTAGCTCCAACAGTGAGCAACTTGATTTAGTCAGTATTTGGTTGCCCAATAAATCCTTATCTGACCAAGGTAGGATTAAAGAGCTGCAATTCTTTCCCTATCCACACCATCAGTGTTTGGAGCTGGCTTTAAACAGGTGGCTCATGTGCAGTCATGGTGCAGGTCCGATGTTTGGAGGGACAGTAGGGTTAGGGGCTGCTCAGATTGGCAAGCAGGCCACAGAAGAGGCACTTACAGTAATTTCTGTGTGGTTGGAGTAAAGCGAGCTGCTAGGCCAGGCAAAAAGTTAAATGAGCCAGCTGTTAGGCAGAGGCCTAGGTTTAATTATTTTATTGTAACTTTTGCAAATTTTTTGGGTTGCTTTTGAATAATGGGATTTCGAGCTTAGGTTGGGTCTCTCTAATGCACCTAGTTTCATATGTATATAGTAATCCTCACGTTTCTTTACTGCACTATTGAAATTTATATATACATAAATAATGAGATAACAAGTCTGTTCATGCTATGAAAGTGCTTAGTGATAGCTAACTCAAGGGATCAGTACAAAATACCAAAATAAACACTGACAAAATGTTAAACTAGTAAGAATACATAATTGTTATATTCAATATTGGTGTAAATTTTTAGCCTCAGAGGACTAATTATAAATCTTGACAGAAGTACTGGACTCCATTTAGTAAAAATTATTAAATGAACAATATTTAATTTCTCGGAAGCAGTACTGTTAAATAAATTAGCTGTAAACAGCCATGAATGACTGGTTGTAGTTTGCAATAACATAGCAAAAGGAAATGTAACTGTTAAGCCAAACTTTAAAACTGGATTATCAAAATCTGAACTAAACCTTCTCATTCTCTTCTGTTCCAGGAACTGTACTCATGGGTGCCTTATGTAAGCATGACATCTCTATTTGCCTTCATCTTGAGCTTTGGGTTGGGACCAGGTATTACACAGTAATGAATGTTTTAAAGTGGTGAAACACGTGTCTGGGGCGGGGGAGGGGGGATGTCAGCAGCTCTGCTGTGTAAGCCAGGCACAAAGTATTTACTGTAAGGCTGCTGATGCTCTGGTGAAGGAATGCAAGTGAGCCTGTCCCGTCGGAACAGTTCAGTCTCTCATAGCCTGAAACTGAGCAACTCAATTTTTCTGGCATTGGAAATACCGCAAATGGACATTTAGCATTAATAACCTATTCTGTTTCTGAAACTCATTCCCCCAGGTGGCATAACAAATACCCTGACAGCTGAATTATTTATACAGTCTTCACGTCCTGCTGCTTACATGATAGGAGGGACTATTAGTTGGATTAGTTTCTTCACAATTGGAATGCTCTTTCCCTTCATAGTGGTAAGCATGCATAACACATTTCCTAATTGCCTCACCTCCCATTTCATCTTCTCTCCAGTTCCATCAAATTGCTTGTTCTTATACAGTAACACTTAAACTCAAGATGCACACCACGCCTCAACCAAGTATAACTAGATTCGGTCCCTCCATTTTATTTCTTAGATATCAATAAAACATAAAAAAACATGATAGATGAAAATGAAAAGGAATGCATGGGGGTAGTTTTCATGTTCAGATTAAAAAAAATGGAGAACGTATCAAAACTAGAAAAACTTAATCAGATATTGAGATTCAGATAACACATTTCTCAGTAGTGCCTTGTGCTTTTATGTCAAAGTAAAGTAGAAGTAGTACCTGAGGCTACCAGTTCACACCTCCTCTGAGCGCTTGCTAAACTTGCATACAGAGGGTTCGGTGATCAGGAAAAACAGTATTGGCTTTCATTTCCAGCTTTGTATTTTCAGTTTTAGCACTTATTCTTGAGAGCAAAACATGCAGGAACAGCACGCAGCAGGGTATCTTGATTCGAGTCTTTTCTTCTTGGTTGAACTCTGCTTCTCAATAAGACAGTTGTTTTTTATAATGTATAGCATTGAAAAGTATTAGTAAACATTCAGAAAAAGATAAATCATATAATCTTAAAATGATTGCTGACTTATCATTACATTGTGAATTTAGTGTGTGTTTAAATGGTTTATTTTTTTTTAATAAAAGATTACCAAGTGTATTGCACAGCATTTGGTAGTCCTTTATCTAAAGTATTTTTTTAAAGTTACATGTAAAGTAAGGATAGGTTGAATATCTTTTTAATAAAAATACCAGAGCAGCAATGTTAAGTGTGAATGGAAACAAAAAGCTTTTTATTTTTCCAAACCCACTGTTATACTTGAAATATGTTGCAATCAAATACATTTTATTTTCAGAACGGACTGAAGCAGTATTGTTTTCTGGTGTTCTTACTGGAGTGCTCCTTAGTTGCTGCTTTCATCTTCTTTGTGATTCCTGAGACAAAAAACAAATCTTTTCTGGAAATCAAAAAGGAATTTCACAAGCTTAATTTTGGAAGAAATACCAAAAAAAAGGAAACGGAGCTTTATGAAAGAAGACAATTCCATGATGAATTTTAAAAAAAATTCTGTGTAACTTCACAGCTGTAACAGAGCTTTAATGAATTATGAACAGCGGCTTCTAAATTAGCAGTGTAATACTAGGAACAAGTAGCTTATTAAATCCTCTATATTTAGAGGAAGTTTAATTAAAGGCAAGTTAATCTTTCTGAAATGCTGTTAAAACATATATTGCTGAAATGCTATTAAAAACATATTATACATAGAAGACTTGATGTTTACATACAACTTGATGTTGTAGGGACGCAGAAATGCCAGGAGGGGGTGTTCAGTAAATTCCTCCCCCCTGGCAGATTTCTTCAGATAATTCAGTAGCTCTCCTTTTATTTCTAAGCCCCTTCTTCAGATTTGGGTAATCAAGCATATGTTACTGCTTTATTGAATAAAATATTCTGAGGCATTAAAACCCAAACAAGAACTGACCTGCTAAGAAACTGATATTTGAAATATTCTAGTTTATATATAATTGGGGTATTTAGTTACCATTTTTCACTTAAATAACTTCTTTGAAAGATTTAAGGACATTCTTCATCTAGTCCTACTACTGTAACTGTACAAAGACAGTACAGCACCTATCTGAATCACTGTTATTTGTAATAAAGTTTATTAGAAAGACTTGTTTCCTGAAAGGGTACTAATGAAACAGTCTGGGGTTTGAGTTTGGGTTTACTTTTTTGCCCTAACCTGGCATCTTAACATTTTAAACTGCAAAGGGGTAAAACCTCTTCTAGTTTTGAAGGTCAGTTCCCGGCAGACTAAGATCAACATCACAAAAAGCACTAAGCAGCAGAGAGGACAGATGATAGGAATTAAATACCTTTCACCTTTAAAGATTTTTCAAGATGGTCTGATACAACACACACAAGGAGACTACAGAGAACTTGAAGGACCTATTGAATGAGCTTTCTGCTTAATCTCCAACATTTCGTCCAGGACTCTTTCTTAACTTAAATTCTTCACATTTTAGTAGGCAAAAAGTAAGAAATCTTAATTACATACGGTGTTTGTGTGCCTCTCTGATGCTCCTTTCCGTATCTGTAACTGCTCGGCAAGTAGTCCTACCTTACCTATTACAACTTTTCCTGGTTGTAAGCATTTCCTGATTCCATCTGTTACTAAGTGCTACAGTAAGCACTGGATTTCTTTTACGTTTATCCTCCTTCTCTCAGAATTAAAGCTTTTAATGAAAATGTAGGAAGCAAACACCATTTTTCTGATTTTGGTAACTAAATCAGCTGTTTAATTGAAAATAACATTAACTTAACGGTAAAGGAGGCAGTATCAGGAAGGGATCTTCTTGCTCTTTAGTTTATCCTCTAAGTTTGCAAAATATTTCATTTTGGCTAGAAGCTTCTTAGCTTCTTGAAGATCATCTGAAATGAAATAAAACATTACTAGTTTACAGAGGGAGGGCTGAATTTTCATTTTCAAAATGAATCTCAAGATTTCAATGACAGCACCCATTTCAGTACTAAGTTGTAAGGACCCATACACTATTAAAACCATGTTGCCTATTATTTTTATTGTGGATAGTTTTGGAACACCTCAACTGAGGTGTTCTACAAAACATGTAAAAATGTACAATTCAGAAAAGAAATGTGACATGAATACTCTTTAATGACTTTTCTGTAAAGCAGCTATAGTATTCATGTAGCCACTGGGGAATTTTAAATATACAGACAAGACAAACTTTTTTTTTTTAAATGTATATAGTTAGACCAGCTGCCATCACTGAAAAATGCAAAAGATGTGTAGGACTCGGGTAGAGATAATGTCAATTCCAAAACTTATGTTGAAACAGTTTCTCCTTAATTAAACCATTGGAGGGGAAAGGTGTTTATCACCTACTGACAAGGACAGAGCAACACAATCCTTAACTCTCATAGTACAAAGAGTGACAGATTATAAGGTTGTAATTCTTTACATGCAAGCCTAGCCAGCACTACTTTGCATTTGATGTTTTACAATTACAACACACTAGTACATAAACCCAACAATAAAAGCATTCCAAGACCCAGGAGAGAAATGTAAAGGTTTCTTCCCAGAGTAAGAAGCTAGTCTGGAATGGTTCAAGCTCCTGCCTATCAACTGGTTATGGAATAAAGTTGTGCTGATTGTTGCACAGGATGTCCCTAAAACCTGAGGCTAAATGGGGCATCGAGTCTTTTCTTGCCGTACAGCTTCAGTGGTAAGCAGCAGAATTGTTGCTGTTTTGACGTTCGCTGCAAAGAACAGCACCCGCTACTCTGCTGATGGCTTCAAGTCTGCAGAGCAAGATCTCCCAAATTAAAGTTTGAAACCTCAGACTAGGTGGTAAGTTTGATTAAGAAAAGAGTCTGTCCTTCCCAGTAGTCTGGGAAACAAACAAACAAAAAATTCTTAGCATCTGCATTCCCACTTGAAGTGATCAATTTGATGCAAATTGAATTAACTGGAACTTTTGTATTGGATTTTTCTTTTTAAATTTAATGTGAGGTCCTGAATTTCCTGAATCAGCAGAAAGGTCAGCTTAGAAGTATTTATTCTAAATACCAAACAAAGAACACTTGTTTATCCAGTATTTCTGTTCTGTAGTTCAGGAAATATTTGCCAATAAGAGAATATGTATTTTTAAAGTATTTATAACTGATATGTATGGCAGCTGAATACTTCATAGAAATAGCTACCTCTTTCAAAAGCTGCAGTCACCTCTTTGGTCAGTTCTTCTTGTTTAACTGTAAAAGAAATTACTTAATTCACATTTTGTTACGTAATGCCACTGCATTCTGATTGTCTGTAGTGGGAAACTTAACTACTAGTCTCATAGTCTTTTGGGAGTCAAGAGAGCTTTCCATAATATTGCTGTCAATTTTGGTTTTTATATTATCATTTCAAACAGATGTATTTCTTTGTTTAACAAACAGGTTTACAGACAGCAATTCCAATGCAAATCAATGGTCACTAACTTCCCAGAAATTTAACTTACTTTTGGTGTATCAGTTTACCCTGCTACACTTAATTTTCTTCTGTTCTACTTAGTTTTTATTCTAGTTACTCTAATTGCTTTCAGCACACTACTGTTATTGCAAAGAATTAAATTTACCAATAAACTCAATGTTTTGGGTATCACCAACAATATAAACAAGAAAGTTGCTTGTATAAGGATAATAACCACTTAATATAATGGTTGCTAAGTTGAAGAAGGTGAAAGAAATACAATTACTGTATAAATGAAGAAATTATTTAATGTGGTCAGTCAAGCATTTTATTAAACTTCATTTTGAGTGGTTCTTCCTTTTAGGACAGTCTACTTACCCTGATCTGCTGAAGGTTGAATAAGCAGTTCCTTTTTATAGTCAATATATATACACCTATTTTGCCATCAGAATAGGTACTGTTATACAGATTTCCTCAAGCCAGATTGGATGTTTAGGTGGCATAAATTAGTAAAGACAACACTGTTTTTGGGGAGGAAGCTCTTGCGGTGAGTCGATTCAAGACTAACAAAAGTTAGAGATACTAAAAAAAATACACTGAAAAAGCTTTCAGAGAGACTCTCGTGTTATACAAGATACAGTAAATTAGTTCTGTACAAACCCCTCAAATCATAACCTACCTTTAATTACAGTTTCAATTTCTTCAAGGATATCCTCATTTTTAGGCTCTGCTAATTTCTCATTAATTTCCATGATTTCTGTGAGAAACACTGAGTCTGCATCACAGTCTGTCTCTTGTGCCGGCTCTATTCCCTTCAGCTCCAGCTGGTGAAGAAAATGGGAATTTGGAAATACACATTCTTACATCTATTTCAATGTGAATTATTTTCTTGAATATTAAGTCTTTTAGTAGGGCTCACTCAGATTCGTATCTGATAAACTTCCGGTTTATTCCATGAAATGCGCATAAACAGAGTCAGTCTTAAAATTAACTCCATAAGTAGACCACAAAAATCAGCTGTTAACCAACGCAAAAAAATGTAACGAAGGCTGCCAAGGGCCAGGCTGAAATTTCAAAGGAACAGCCATGGCCAAACACACTGTGTGATGCAGGAAACAAATTAGTGTAACATGAACAGCAAATGAGATGGTAATAATCAGTAAAATGTTAAAGAAAATAGAGGAAAAGACGATTAATTTTCAGACAAGCTTGTTTTCAGTCTCCCTTCGATCCCTGGTAATCCTCTTCTTCAGAGGAACATGAATTATCACATTAATGATGGAGTCAAAGGTCTGATTCATTACATTACCACCAGCAGTCCCAGCCACCTACGATTAGTTATAGGAGTACTGATAAAATACATAATGGACACCTTACTAGATAGAGGCCACGGCTCAAAGGGTTCAGGAGGGTTTGGTAGGCCTTGTTAATCAGGGAAGAGTGTTGCTCAGAGTAGTACTGTTCTTTCTGCAAATGGACAGTAAATAATAGTAACAAGTTAATAACAAGTGGCAAAATACATTAGACTTCGTTACGTCCAGAGAAGTAGTGTTCCCACAACAATACATGTGTGTACAACTGAAAGCTGATTTTTAACAGAGATACGAAGCACGGGGAGAGGGCTATCTCTGCAACTGTGTCATCTCACGCAACTAAGATCTCAAGAACCTCAGCAGCCCCTTATTGTCATCCACCGCAAATCTGTGAGTAGAAGCCTCTTCTAAGCGTCGGGAAACAAAAACTGCTTCGCAGGGCCCCCGCCGCGGGTGGCACAGCCCAAGGCGAACGGCGGCTTCTTCCCGCGCGGAGCCCTGCGAGCCCCGCC
>VYZW01010721.1:17968-48611 GCA_013401315.1 Balaeniceps rex | reverse complement strand
AACACATTTGTTAAGCTACTTAGTAAGTACAAGTTCATACCTACAAGTGTGATATTATCAGGATTTTTTTAAATTTTCATGAGCACTTCACAGTTTTTTATAACACAGAGCATACAAGTGAAGTTGTACCACAGTTGCATCTCAAGGGTGTAGTTATCATGTATTTAATCTATGTATGCAGACTCCATTCCCCTAAGGGTTTAAACTGTAGTAGGCATAAGTAGACCTTGTATAACAATACTGCACCACTCAGAGTTTGTATCAAAGTCTGACTGTAAGAGCTAAAAAGGTACAGAAATTCCTGAGCATGCACAATGCCTTTCAAACTACAGTGCACACAAACAGTCATTGTTAAGTGATTCACATTCTCACCCAGTTTTTGAAGTCCATATTTCCTTACATGATCACATTTAACATTTGATTATTCACAGGGACACAACTGCTAACATGAGAATGGCTAGCACTTCTACCATCATATGATCATATGTTCAGAACACATTTGGGATCATGTGATCATTACCAGACTACGTTTTGGCATCAACAGACCTAGGAAAATGTATTGCAATACGATGGCATTAACACATACTGACAGATAGTTTTGACATACATTTCCCCACATTTAGGCTCTGCTTGAGTTGCCATTTCAGTGAAGTTCCTCTCTACAAAAATGAGGGAAAAAGACTAAAGACTTGCAAAAAGGTACATTGGATTCCATTTGACACTTACTAAATTCAGCTTTCAAGAAAACCACTTTAATTTTTATCTGAATTAAACAGAAGCCACATTAATTATGTCATTAGTACTACAATTATCTACTGTCACATGTAGATAAGTACTTCAGGATCAGCAGAACAGATTACAAATGCACATCTCATTTTCTGACACTAATCTGTAGAGGAAATACTCAAATAATAATCTGAGTTCTATTCCAAGTTGTTTAGTATTTGCATAGCATAAACTACAAATTTCTTTCTAATTCTTAGAGCCCTGAGGGCTGCAGAGGGGCTCTTTAGTCTGCTTCATGAAAATCTGTGTAATTCAGCCAGATCAGAGTTAAACTTTCTTCACTGTTTTTTGTTATTGGAAGCCTGAATTAGCGTTAACTTATAAATATTTTGTATATGTGAACATTTCCAGGTGAGAACATAAGTATACATAAGCATACATTTTCTCAGCAATTTAAACTGCTGAACTCCCAAGAAGTGTCAGTTTTCATCTATGTTGCTCTGTGGACACAGAGCATATAAAAAGAACTCAAAAAAAAAAATCACATAGAGTACATAAGCCAGTTCTAATAAAATGGTAGTTTACATGCAACCAAATACTAAGTGCAAGCTATATAGTTTTGCATTTTTTTTGTTTCCTACAGACTTGTGTCATTTTAGAAGTTATTAAATAAAATCTCTGGTACTGAAATTAAGTGGTTCCTTTCTAGCATTGAAATATTTTATAAGCTCAACCTTTGAATGTATGTTTGCTTCTTTGTGAATTCTACAGAGAATGTTTTGTAGTTTCCTCTGCTATTATACCAGCATTTCGTTGTGCCAAAAAACACCACAGGTTTCAGGCACTTCATTAAAAGCATGGACATGAGCACAAGCTATAGCATTATATAGAGCCTTATATTTGTGAATTGTTACAATTAGACGTATAACTGTTACATTCTTTTAAAATACAGGTTGTTCTCAAGCCTAAGCATTATCACAGAACTAACTCACCCAGCCAATATGAGATTCATGCAGTTCAGAGCCAAAGACTGCTATTCT
The DNA here is from genome assembly GCA_013401315.1 of Balaeniceps rex. Taxonomy (NCBI): domain Eukaryota; kingdom Metazoa; phylum Chordata; class Aves; order Pelecaniformes; family Balaenicipitidae; genus Balaeniceps; species Balaeniceps rex. The sequence continues at coordinate 46,845 of VYZW01010721.1, read as the reverse complement.
CTTGCTCTGTCCAAATTAGAAAAGGTAAGGAGATTTGCCTCTCCCACCCCCAATTTAAATGCTATCATTTTAACACTTTTTCTGATTTTGTAACAATGCTTTCAAAACAAGTGGAAACAGTGAAATGATTTTATGGTTGCAGAGCTAATATAAAAGATTATTTTTTCCAAATTCTACCCTTATTTAAGTATGAGGTTTGATTTGAGTTCCATCACTTTGCAATATAATATTAATCCACCAACCCTCTGGACAGAGGTGGACACAATTTGCTTAAGGAAAATGGAATGTTTTTGGATAACTGAATATTTAGAGCTAATACGGGCTTCCAAGAGGCTGCCACAGGCAATTAATGTGGAAAATATTTTAATTGACTAACCACTTAAAACTTATACAGCTTTTATTATAATGCATTTGTTATTCCAATTAACTTTAAAGGCACTATAATTACATATTCTGTATACATTTCCATGTATCTGTATGGGGTATTTGTGTTATCGTGACAGTTTGAGAACAGCAATTGTTCTCTGTCGAAGGGCTGTCCTAGTGATGATAAGGATAGTAACACTACTTAAATGCTAGATAAAATCTTCATATTCTATACATTCTAGTGCACGTGTTGGCATTTTCAAGCTGTGGAACAGGGAGGCTATATGGAGATAAGTTTAGTTTAATTTGCTTGTCCAAAATACTATTGCTAAAACATTAGATGGAGCATACGAAGTAACTTTGTGCATCTGTTTAACTTGGCAAATTCCAGGACAAGCCTCTTTTTCACAGATCTTAGTTGGTGATCTGACCTACGTACCCACCTCTGCAGTCCAGAAAACTTATATAAGATCACCTTAGTGATCTTTCAGGCCATTTTCTGAGTTTATGAGAGTAAGACAAATAATATCACTTGTGCCAGTCTTCAAGGACAGAGATCTTTCACTCCAGTCATCTCTCTTTCTCCTTGCTATCAATCTAGATATTATTGCTAGGTTCTCTCATGCAGCCTCCCAATCTCTGCACCTCAGATATCTTACATATCTTAGCAAATTTTAATTTATGCCAAAATCATTATAATTATACAGAATTAGCATATAATTTCCGTTTCCTAGCTGTACAGTAAATTTCCTAGGTTTTGGGGATTTTAGATATTTCACTGAATTTTAGATATTTCACTGTTTACTGTATAATGGTCACATAGTTAATTTTTATATATATTTAATGGAAAACAGCCTTTCATACAAACTTATCTTCACAGCTCCCAGTTTCTTACCCAGGAGCTGAATTCTGCAAAAATTCAGCCTGTGTAGATGAGATAGGAGAAGTATTAGAAGTCAATCGTTTACTCAGTTGACTATCATGCTTACGTTTCGACCACAAGCTGTAAATATCTGGGTGATCTTTTGTGATTTTTTGACCTTTGCCTAAAACAGAACGAAGGCTTAATCTTATTTAGGTGGTATTCTGATAAGCACGTAAAATGGAGAACAGTGAGGAAGCTAGACAAAAGTTGTTACACAAAGAGAGGAGCAGTTTGCAGTGGGAGGCACATCTTCATTCAGATTATGCCACTCCCATTATCCATTAAGGTTTGCACCTGTGGCTCCTTCATTTTAGCACTGCCTCCCTCAATGGTACCTTCAGGAAGAATAAGCTGGAACTGGCTGGAATCATGCACTGTCAGTTTATTTAGGGCAACAAGTGCCAACAGCTGGATGACACCTTCAAGACTATGTTTCAACCCAACTTAGTTCCTTGGTATACTACAACTGACAACAGCTTTTTTTAAAAAACATATTCCCTTAATCCATACAGTTTAGTGATAAGGGGAGGTAAGAATAGTAATAGCTTTCCCAGTATGTGGTGTCTACAGTTGCTTCTGGAATACTTTCTTGCCTGTAGCCTGACTACTTCAATGCAGTGAAACCAGGATTTTTATCTCAGTTTTCTTTCTTGCTTTACGTAGGCTCCTTCATTTTTCTAGCAAAGGTTCTGGAAATCATTAGAAATATTATAATTTCTTCCCTATCTTTATTAATTTATTGTGCAAACATAAAGTTGTGAATATAGGTTGGAAGCTGAACAGTTAATTAACTTCCCATCCAAACTATACTATGCTGAAATAGAGGTAGATAAATTATCTTAAAGAAAGAACATTTTCTTCATTGCTGTTGAAGTTACCTGCTGTTGATATGTCCCTCTCATTTCATCTTAACATTTACAGGGAGCACTTCACAGGTGGTGCCATAGTTCATTTGATGTTTCAAAACTCCCTCATGCAAAATGAAAGGCAATTAAAAACTCAAGTAAAAATTATCTAATGCAGTCAAATGTACAGCTGATTGTTATTTCTGCATTAAGCACCTCATTTTCAGAAAGACTACAAAAGTCAGACAAGTTGCCTTCAGGTAGCACTGAAACACACATGCAAACCTGACTTTTCAACAGAATGGGCTGCAGAAGAAAGATACGCAAATCAGAGAAGTCCATCTGCTCTTGCAGCTGCAACTTTCCTCATTTTAGAGATAAATCTGAGTACCAAACTCATCACTGACATAAGGGAAAGCAATGGCCCTTATACAACAGAGAAAAGGAAAACCAAAACACCCATGGTCTAAACTTAAAACTTATGTTCTCCATTTGTCTTGGATAAGAAAAAAAAATGAGGTAAGCACTCCCTCTTTCTTGAAAGAAAGGATTTAGAATGTCTTGGATAGGAGTCATACTTCAGTTTTCTGTGATTTCTTTTTTTCCCAACTAATTATCGCAGATGTTAACTGGAGGATAAAAATTCTAAATCTTTAAGTGATCATTTTAAAATATGTGCAAACTCCTATACCTTCTAATCAAACCAATACTGTGATTTTGTACATACAAGTTAGGTAAGCGGAAATCTATCTGAGATAGCCCAGTATATTTACAGTGATATACACAAAACCAGGCTGCTTTTTTCACCTTCAATTAAGGATAGGGCATGCTGTCCCCATTTGGTTTTAATATTGTTCAGATTTTAAGCAGATTTGAAGTAACATTAAGTAATAGCAAGCAGTAATGATATATGGGTTATAAAAAATAAATTGGTACCTCTTAATTGGTGTTAAGTCTTATTTGAGATGGATCTCTAATGATTTACATCAGCTACAATTCTAAAACTGTATAAATAATTTGGCTGTTGAACTGGCAGGTTTTTAGAAAGCTGTTCCAGATCAACAGCAGAAAATGAAGCTCTTCTTGCCAAAAAGGTAGAACAGAATCAATTAAGAATACATAGTCCAAAATATTGTAAACCTGTTTACACCTAGAGGTGAAGTGTTAGCGATCCAAAATCCCTTATGTCAAGAAAGGTACTGTAAAGAGGTTTCCATGCCCAGGTTTCCGATCGGTCTGATATCTGATATGGGCAACAAACGACATTGTCCTGGTTTCAGCTAGGATAGAGTTAAGTTTCTTCATAGTAACTGGTATAGTGCTGTGTTTTGGATTCAGTATGAGAATAATGCTGATAACACTGACGTTTCAGTTGTTGCTAGGTAGTGCTTACACCAGTCAAGGACTTTTTCAGCTTCCCATGCTCTGCCAGGTGCACAAGAAGCTGGGAGGGGGCACAGCCAGGACAGCTGACACAAACTGACCAGAGGGCTATTCCATACCATATGACATCATGCTCGGTATAAACTGGGGGGAGTTGGCCGGGGGGCAGCGATTGCTGCTTGGGGACTGGCTGGGCATCGGTCAGCAGGTGGTGAGCAACTGCATTGCGCATCACTTGTTTTATATGTCCTGTTGTCATTATTATTATTTTCTCTTTCTCTGCTGTCCTGTTAAACTGCCTTTATCTCAACCCATGGGTTTTACTTTTTTTTTTTTTTTCCGATTCTCTCCCCCATCCCACCGGGGCAGGTGGGGAGGGTGAGCAGGCAGCTGTGTGGTGCTTAGTTGCCAACTGGGGTTAAACCATGACAGACATTTACCAAAACTAACAGTACACTGACTGTTCCCTGTAATAAGCCACTACCTCTGTCACCTTTATATGTTCTTGCATGACACCCAATCCCCCCACCCCCATATCCTTATATGTTTATTAAAGCAACTTTGGATTGTTTGTATGCAACAGTTACAGCCTGTCATGGGAGTTCCCATATACTGTCTATATCGGAGGAGAACATATTAAATCAAGATGGGGCCCTAGATCTCTTTCAACCACTGACAGAGTGGCCAAAACAGGGCTTCGGGTTATTTAGGGGTTGGTACTTTGTTATTGTTATCATAGAATTAACTGTTATGAAGGAATAGGTATTTATTTAGAAATAGTAAAAAGGTAAAATCATGTTAAAGAACCCTAAATAGGATTTTATACGAATATAAATGGAGGTAGAAAAGAGGGAAATAAACCAAAAAGCTTATGAACTTGACCTTCTGGACAGATGTTCTCTGGTTTTCTGACAATATGCAAGCCCAAAAGGAAATAATTAATTAACTTCAAATTAAATGGCCTATATGGAGGAAGCACATGCTAAGAACTTCTCAAAACCACAAGTGTACACCTGTTATCACTTAGAAAGAAAGCAGTAAAAATTTCGGACTTCATGACTTGACCAAAGCCACAAACATAGGAAGACTAAGGATGAAGTGAAGATCTCCATCTATTAATAGCTGTGTCTTAAAATGTCATCTATATATGCGAAGTTCTACAGGATGTACTCATGCCATGATCTTTTATTTATGTTCCTAGAAATGTTTTATGATTTTCTTTAAGTAGTTATATCCCCTTCCTCATTAATTCCAAAAAGTGTCAGGGAAGGAGCTGCTGGGCATCACACATTGTGAAATAAAACTGCTGGGGAATTCTGGCACATTTCTGGCTTCTACATCCGCAGTATTCTCTGGGAATCAAATAAGTCTGGAAATAATAAAGCAGAACTAAATGCAAAGTGCCTGAGTAAAAATTATATTTCTCACAAATCTCTTTTAAGCAAGGATAATAAAAAAAAGCAAGCCTGGAATAAGAGATGGACAGAAACAATGTAAGAAATTTAAAATAAAGGGGGAGAATAAACTTCTAAGCTTCCATTTTAAAATAAAACAAATAGGAACATCCTTATGTTTGTCATCAGAATTTTTGATAAGAATCAAATTATTCCCCAGATATCTCTTGCCTTGTCCTACCTTTCTTGGCAGAAAACCAGAATCTGCTGCAAATTTCTCTAAATAGGTAGAAGGATAAACATAATACCTCAGTCACATGATAGGAGGATAGTCACTCCACAGCCAGTTCCCTATAAAATATTTTATGGCATGAATCTAAATGGATTTAATGTAATGTATGTTGTTAAATGTATGTAGTTTTAATTTTGAAGTATTTGGTTTAAAACAGATCTTACTACCTTTCCCGTAATTTTCACACAAGTTTTATTCTCAATCACAATGAAAGAAAAATATCTTCTACTTCATCTGACTGCACTAAAAGAAAAGCATTCAAATATATGAGATCAAACTACAAAAGAAATACATAAGGTCTTGTTTCTGTGGCTTACACCAGTAAGCACAATGGCATACTTATCTAGGTAAAGTGCTCTTTGTACAATTAGACTGCTTTCTTCTTCAACTGTCAGGAGTACACAACTTGCTAGAAACACCCCTTTACTGCTCAACCATCAAAGCATATGTGTGTGTGCGCACATATGTGTGTGAGGGAGCATGAGTGTACATGTATGTATACATTTGTCATGGAGAAGAAACTCGTAACACAAGTGTTGTGGTTTAACCCGGCAGGCAGCTAAATACCATGCAGCCATTCATTCTTTCCACCAGCCCACCCCCAGTGGGTTGGGGGAGAGAATCAGCAAAAAAAAAAAGGAGGAAAAAAAAAAGAGTAAAATTCATGGGCTGAGATAAAGACAGTTTAATAGGACAGAAAAAGAAGGGTAAATAGTAATAATAAAAGAATATACAAAATAAGTGATGCACAATGCAGTTGCTCACCACCTGCTGACCGATGCCCAGCCAGTTCCTGAGCAGCGGTCACTGTCCCCTGGCCAGCTCCCCCCAGTTTATATGCTGAGCATGACGTCATATGGTATGGAATACCCCTTTGGCCAGTTTGAATCAGTTGTCTTGGCTGTGCCCCCTCACAGCTTCTTATGCACCTGGCAGAGCATGGGAAGCTGAAAAAGTCCTTGACTAGTGTAAGCACTACTTAGCAACAAACTACAACTTCAGCATGTTATCAACATTATTCTCATCCTAAATCCAAAACACAGCACTATACCAGCTACTAGGAAGAAAATTACCTCCAACTCAGCCAAAACCAGGGCAACAAGCCCGTAGTATTTCGTCAGAACATAGAGAATGTTTGGAGTAAATGAAAAACCTGAAATAATAATAATTATTTCCTTAAAAAATTTTAAACTCCTTTAATCTGAAGAGATTGACAGAGGTGACATTTTATAAAGGACAATTTAATGTCATCTTTTTAAGAGTTATTTGCTGTGTATTTTTACCTGGAGAGGAAATTCTTTGTGTGTGACATCTTTTCCAACTCCACTCATGGAGCCACAGAAATCAACAGGTACAACCAGACTATCCAGCGACGACAAACAGGTGTTAGAATTCTGCTGTTCAAGAAAACCAGTAGTTAGAGTAGACTGCTCATTTGCATATCACAGAATCAGAGCATGGTTAAGGTTGGAAGCGACCTCTGGAGGTCATCTTGCCTAAGGCCCCTGCTGAAGCAGGGCCCACCTAGAGCCTGTTGCCCAGGACGATGTCCAGAGGTCTTTTAATTATCTCCAAAGAGGGAGACTCCACAATCTCCCTGGGCAACCTGTGCCAGTGCTCTGTCACTCTCACAATAAAAATGTGTTTCCGGACATTTAGATAGAACCGACTGTGTTTCAGCTGGTGCCATTGCCTCTTGTTCTGTCCCCTAGGCACCACTGAAAAGAGCCTGACTCTGTCTTCTCTACACCCTCCCTTCAGGTATTTATACACATTGCTGAGATCTTCCCTGAGCCTACTGTTCTCCAGGCTAAACAGTCCCAGCTCTCTCTCTGCCTTTCCTCACAGGAGAGATGCTCCAGTCCCTTGATCATCTTAGTGGTGCTTTTCTGGACTACCTCCAGTAGCTCCATCTCTTCTTGGACTGGGGAGCCTAGAACTGGACACAGTACTCCAGGTGTGGTCCCACCAGTGCTGAGTAGAGGGGAAGGATCACCTTCCTCGACCTGCTGGCAGCACTCCTCCTAATGCAGCCCCAGACACCATTAGCCTTCTTTGCCACAAAGGCACATTGCTGGCTCCCATTCGACTTGGTGTCCACCAGGACCTACAGGGTCTTTTCTGCCAAGCTGCTTGCCAGTCAGTCAGTCCCCAGCATGTACTACTGTGTATATGTGGTGGATGCAAGTGTCTCAATTCCAAGACACGTAACATTTCTGTACTTTGAGAACACATCTTATTCTTCATGACATCTCTGAACTGAAAGCTTGATATTTCCTCTCTTCTTAAAATAACAAAATCACTTCCAACCTGTAGTTTTACTCTCTGATAACTGAGGGAATAGGAAGCACATTGTGGTGTGATTCCTCTGCAAGTGAGATGTGATAAGAAAAAGGCATAACTATAGTTATGTTTTTCTGCATTTCTTCCCCAGAAGCATCAGAGCAAGAAGTTTCTACCCCAGTCCATGTCTGATCTCCCCTCACATCCTCACATTCACCGAAGTACCATTTCTTACCTTTTGCATCAGATTCTGTTCATGTTTCATGTTCCTGTTCCTAGTAGACTTTCTGGATCTGAATCAGAGTCCACTGTCAGCACCAAGGAACTGGAGCAGTAATAACAAGAGCTTTGCTCTAAGCACAGTTGAAATCCCTCAATCATTTTTAAAATGATCTGGTAGAATATGCACATGCAATTTGAGATGTGATGATTGAAACAACATATGCATTAAACAAAATCTTTCAACCTGAAAAACTGTAAGTACTGAACAAAGATGCTACATATCTGTAGAAAAACTATATTCAGAGTAAAGGGATTTTACACTTCTGACCTCTTTCAAGATAATATCAATTTGATGTTTTTATTATAGTCCTTCCAAAACCACCACTAAAAGTATTTCCTATTTTTTAATTGCTTAACAGAAAGAGCGGGAGAAGGGATCTAATCTGGCATTTATGTTTCGACTGCCCTTCGCTGCTGGCAGGGTTTTCAGCATCAGTATGTTGGATACGCTGCTTTATCAGGTACTATGAACAATAATGTGACTTATCTTAACACAGACATGCATTGTTATCACCTGTTCTATTGTACTTAATTGTTAGATGACCCTGTTTTCCTACATGTAAGACATTAATGTGCGTGTCTGTACCAGCAACAATCAAAGGCAGAAGATAATGGAGCATGTTCCACATGACAGTACTAGCTCAGTTATCAACCCAAAAATCACCCTGTCCTTGCATGAATTCTGTTGCTAAGCAATATAATACTGTTTGTGAACCTCTCCACAGTCAAATAAGTGGGATAGTTTTGATAAGGCCTACATAAAATATAGATTATACAGACTAATAACACTTCTACTCTGCAACAAAAAGGCAGTGCCCATTCCCACAAAGTAGCGTCTCTAACCACAAAAGTCAGCGGAATTACTTCTATGAGTAATTTATCAGTCATCTGCATTTGCTGATAGAGGCCTCAATTACTTCATTGTGTCCCATCTTCTTACTCATGTCGACTAGACCTGCAGGTGACCAGTCATCATATCTTAAAGTAACCCATTCCAGCCCTAACAAGAAATATGTGCAGTGGTTACAGCGAAACAGTGGTGGAAAAGTCAGCGCTGAACCTTGTTGCCCAAGAATCCAGGATGGAGCTTCTCATACAAAAAGAAGTGATGGCAGTCAGTGGGGATAAGGGAAGGGCAACAGCCTCAGACAGTTGAAGAAACGTATATCAGAAAATATGGGGTCAGGACAAATGAAAGTAGTAGTAGTTGCTGGTTTCAGGGTGGAAAAAGAGGAGAATATTGCCCTCGCTCCTTTGAGGGAGCAATGACCACCTTTCTGCACACCCTGATACATCAGAATGTCCAAGTAGCAGCCCCCAGCACTAGCCTTCAAGGATCTAGCTACACAGAATAAGCAGCAACACCACTGTGGCCCATGCAGTCTGCTTACCTAAGCAGCTACCTACTTTGTCTATACCTAGAGGTAGCCTGTGGATGCTTTTGTATTCAGGCGCAAAACATTCTTTCAGGGAAATAAGTTTGCTTGGTAATTTGGTGCATGAAAGGTGTTCTTTCATCTAAGTCTACTTCCAAATAAATTCTCTGAAGGCAAATTCAATGTAAATAGAAAAATTCACTTAGAGCTAAGCTTTTTGAAAAAAGTCATTACTATACAACATTCACGTATATGGACAGGTACCAAAAGCAGATAAGCCAACAGACGTAAAGCCATTTATCAAATTCTAGATGTTTTAGAAAGAAATGTATTTGCTTACAAAACATGTTTTTAATCATGTTCCAGAATATCAACATTACATGTGGCAAAATTTTTAAAAAAGTAGATTAAGACACCTATATAGAAACAGATCTGTCATCGTCAACAGCTCCTGCCAGCACAAGAGTAACTTCAATATTTTATATTTGCTCCTAGACATGATCAGTCATGTTATGACTTGACAGAGTAAAAACATTCACCAGAAAACATTTAACACAAAAAACCCCCCACACTCTTTCTCACTCAAATTCCACCCATTCTTTCTTTGAACTTCTGCTGCTCAGGTGAACTGTCATTTTTCTAGAATTATCTTTCTTATTCCAAGTTACAAATACTATGACAGTGAGTTCTCTCTGTTCTTTTCATGGTCCCATCCTTTTCTGGATGACATCTTTTTCTTCTGCATACAGAGTAAATGACATGGGAAACAGCAGGGTTCATCTGATGCTTCCTATTTTAGGCCAAAAGAAAAGCCTTCAAATTATCTTTAGCACACTGACTGAAAAATGAAAACTTGGTCTAGCAAATCCTTGTGAATACACTTGGTAATCTAATGATAATTCCATAGCATAAATGATGCAGCCAAGATAACAAATAAGTGAATGTTACAAAAAATTCTGTTCTTTTCAAGAAGATGCTCATTGGCATTTACCCTGTCACAACTGGGATATTACCAGTACAAAAATCAAAATAGTTGAATCACTATGTATCAAATGAAATCTGTCTAGCTTCTGAGTTTAAACAATTTCAGATGCTATAACTCTAAAGGATTTATGTAACACCTTTGTAAGGTGTTTCTTTATTAAAACCTGTTTGCTAGCTCCATATTTGCATTAAGCCAAAAAAAAGAAAAGAGCTAATTGCAAGTTGCGTTCCAACAGATTGATAGCCTGCCTTGAATGCTGCCCTGCTACACCTAAGAAGAGGTGGCAATGAACAGGTCCTACCACAATTAGCAGAGCACCCTCATGGTCCTCTGATTCCAGCAGCCCAACTCATAAGGAGGAGAAATATTTGTTATTTTAGCTGATCTAATGTCTGTTCCTGGTCTTAGCCTACACTTCTACATTTAGCTTAATTTCTGCCTTTTAACCAATCAGCAAAACACTTCTGTTAGCAGATCAACAAGCCCAACCTAAAATAAGGCAGATCAACCCTTAAGAAAATAGATGGATTGGCAAAGGCAAATGACATGTTTGAATTAAAATAATAGCAGTCTCACCTTAGTTTTACCCACTACTCAGTACTGCAGACCCATCTAACATACGACAGCATTCCTTTTGCACAGAAGAGTTCATTATAATAATTTCACACCTAATAAGTCTAACACCTTACTTCCATTGATCTTAGATCTACATTCATCTTCACTTTCATGGTGCCTTATTAATTCCTTAGTCTCTTTGAATCCTGTATGTACATTACATGCATATGCAGAACCAAATAAGAAAACTTATTTTATGTAAGTAGATTCAGCACAAAGAAAGGGGTAGCTATTTCTACAGTGATTAAGATACTTAAAAGATAAAGAGTTTGATTATAAACACAGATGTACAATTTCTTTGAAATTCACACATGGTGCTAATGGTTACCTGCTCATCTGTTCATTAAAGCTTTTTTCTTTCTTTTCCATCTCTCCTGTTAAAAATCTTGCAGTCATTTGTGAAAGATTATATGATTTCTATCACAAGACTTCTGCTGGGACTTGATACCACACCAGGATCTGGGTTTCTTTGTTCTGTAAGTTATTAAAAAAAAAAAGTTATTACAGAGTACCAGAGAAGACTCTGTACTGTCTGCAAAATACCTCTACTTTCTTTGTACGGCCCTTCCTTTTGTGAAAGTCCAAGAAAAGCCATCTGTTTCCTTTTTCACCAGGGGAGGAGACAAGAAAAGTAGATAGAAAACATATCCATTTTTAGTTACTTCCATAGCAAAAAACATCTGCCCCGGCCCAAGAAAACACAACACATTCTATAAAGCACACAGGAAAATAGAATAAGACAGGAAGACACAGGAAGAGTTCATTTTATATGAAATAGCAATGGCAGTTCAGCAACCAATTCTAAAAATTATGTATATAAAACCCAGGAAGCACTACCTATATTGTACAGCCTGGCTAGTGCTTACACACGATGCTATTTCAGAACACCCGTTTCCATCATAGGCAATAAAGGGCAGAACTGGATTTTACGTAAAGATAAGATGTATTAAATGACTTCAGTTTAGGTGTCAAATTTCAAAAGTCATCTTGTTGTTATGTATGTCAATATTCCCCAATGCAGTTTATTTTTTATATCTATTTTTATATGTATATACACACACAAAAAATAAAACCATAAAAAATTAATTTTTATTAAAAATAAACCCCCACCTTTCTGTTTTGTCCCACACACATCACACCCCAGGTGGCAAACAGATAAATAGAAGTTGAGTTATTTACCAGTTGCTTTCTGGGGAACTATAAAGAATTGCAGGATGTTGTTCTCAGAAAGGAAGTTATCAATGATGGTTTAAGAAAGTTGTTTAAATAAAAACCAGTTATGGATTTGTTGGTCAATCATTAAGGTTTGTTACAGTGAATGCAAGATGACAGTTGAATCTCTGAAAAGGGGCTCACATCTTGAAGTAAAGCTATTGTAACAGCAATTAAATACTTGAGATTAATTTAAGACTTTCCTATGCCATTTATGCTTAGTGTATTACTTTCCCCCAACTCCCTTCTCCCCAGATATTCAGCCTGCAGTCTAGTGAACAGTTATCGGGCTGCATTCAAAGTACTTGCGCGTTCTTCAGTCTGTCCATCACCAGTTTCTTACTGCTGCCAATATTTAGTTCATTCTTCTATATTTTAGTCATATATGAACACTGGATGAAGGATGCCATATAAGTTTTTAAGTAATTTTAAAACAAGAACAGAAGTAATTTCACAAGACTGAACCATTTGCACTGCAGTGTCTCCCAAACAGGGAAAGAACAAAAGAAACGGTATCTACAAACCCAATAGAAGTTCCAGATTTGTTGTGGAGCAAAGGTGCAATACTACAATATGATCATTACCAGCTAGTGTTTAGTTTTAAAAATTTTTCAGGAGTGGTATAGTGAACAAGTGATAAGCCCTCAAGAGTTAAAAGTCCTCCTTCCTATTATTATTTGTTCAGATGAAAATCACAGAAGAGGATCTATGGATTAGGACATATGCCAGACTATATCAGAAACTGTGTTCTTCTACAGGAGACATTCCAATTGGAGTCTATAGGACAGAATCCCAAAAGCTTACAACATCCGAGGTATGTCAATTTACTATACTTTTCTTTGGATTTGATTGCAGAGTATACAACATTCTTTGGTCCTCATAAGAATGGGAACCACTTATTTAAAGAATATTGTGAATGCCATATCTGCAAATGCACAGAATTCCAATAACCCACTGAAGGTCTCCCTCTGCTGACATGTTAATGGGACCGTTAACTCACGGCTCACATTCAGCCCCAGACTTCATGAATACCCGGAGCCAGTCTACTTACTGACTTTCATTCTTGTGCTTGCCTACACAGAACTGACCAATTGAAAACAAGGGGCAGCTCAGGCACAGATAGGACAGGCTAGGATAGTTAGCTCTAGTCTGAACTTGCATGTGGTGACTAACGGCAGTATCCATTACAAGGTGTATGACCAGGTCCGGTATCAGGTGTGACAAGAATGTAACACTATATCACTAAAACCGGTGGCGTTTCAGTATTCATGTGAATTTCTAACTAGAAATAAGCAACAAGAGAATCAATTAATGTTATTAAAAGTTGTCATGGTTTAGCCCCAGTCGGCAACTGAGCACCACACAGCTGCTCGCTCACCCTCCCCCTCCCTGGTGGGATGGGGGAGAGAATCGTAAGGGCAAAAGAAAACTTGCAGGTTGAGATAAAAACAGTTTAATAATTGAAATAAAATAATAATGATAGTAATAAAATTGCAATGAAAAGGAGAATGAGAGAGAGAGAAACAAAACCCAGGAAAAAAAAACAAGTGATGCAACCACTCACCACCTGCCAACCGATGCCCAGCCAGTCCCCAAGCAGCGATCGCTGCCCCCGGCCAACTCCCCCCAGTTTATATACTGAGCATGATGTCATATGGTATGGAATAGCCCTTTGGTCAGTTTGGATCAACTATCTTGGCTGTGCCCCCTCCAAGTTTCTTGTGCACCTGGCAGAGCATGGGAAGCTGAAAAAGAAAGTCCTTGACTAGTGTAAGCACTACTTGGCAACAACTAAAACCTCAGTGTGTTATCAGCATTCTTCTCATACTAAATCCAAAACACAGCAATATGCCAGCTACTAGGAAGAAAATTAACTCTAACCCAGCCAAAACTAGGACAAAAGTATTCTGGGATTTCTCTAAATTTAGCTGCCAAACAGTGGTAATTTTTTGTATATATGTATTTATGTGTCTGCCATATAAATGTATAGATTTCTCCCTATATATATATATATAAAGAATTACAAAAATACTTTCTCCTATTTAACATACATTTTTGTCGGTGCAGCTTTTATTTCTGTCATGTGTAAGTCATTTGCTTGTGTGACCATTAATACTGCCATCTCATTAAATCATGGCTCAAATACAGCTCTAAAATGCAACAGTGAACAACAGCTTTCTCCTTTCTTCTGAGATACTCAGTTTACTGATTTCCAAGACAGACAATTTGCATATTCTCTTCCATATTTCAGAAGAATGTTATAAAACATTAAGCCATGTAATGCTTAACTGTAAGATTTATCTTGAAGGAAGTACAAACATTCAGTTAAAGTTAATTTAAAAGTAAAGGTTACAAAAAGCTATGCAAGATTCCACCAAGTTCACTAGCATCTCTCTTTGTGGACCACCAATAGCTCTACAGGTGGCTTTTACAGCTTAGCCAGTGGATTGTGCCACTGCAATAATGTCAACTGATCATTTTAAATATAGCAGCATTAACATAATCCATCAAAATCATTCCTCAGAGAAGAACATAGGCAACATTACTGCTAATAAAAGTCTGTCATAGCTTTCAACAAAAGAGGGGACATGCCAGATTTTAAGAATTCATTAAATAAGGATAAGTAAGATAAAATTCGTGGCAATGCTTTATTCTCACATTCACAGCTGGCTATTTAACTTCAGGTCCAAAAAAGAGAACCAAGAACAGCTGAACTGTAAGCATACAACATATTGTTAAGAGTGCATTTTGGTAGCGTGTTTTTTTCCTTTCTGCATTTTCACATGCTTTCAAACATACAGGCTGACTGACAAACAGCATCTGTAGAGGAGAGGGGTAACTATAAGAGTAACACTCATCTTTTCTACATGAATTTTTTTTTGGCAGGGGGGTGGGGCGTAAGCATACACACTTAAATAAGTCTTCAGAGGCAAGCTTAACTGATAAATTAAAGGTCATTTGAATGTTTTTCTGAAAACGCAGTTTGGGACCATCAGTCGCTTAACTCTAAACTCACAATTTTACCATAACATTAGGAACCTCTGGAGCCTGTACACATGCAGCGGCTCAAGTGCTTGATCAGACCAGGCCCAGATTTAGTTTAAGATAGTTACTGATTATCTTTTACAAAGACGCAATTTCTTAAAACATTCAGACATTGAAACCAGCCTGGAAGCCACTGTCCAATAAATAAGAAGAGTTCTACTATTACTTCCTACCAGCTTTCACAGGTAATCTCATGAAAAGTTTGAGTTAAATCAGGTAGAGGAAGAAGCTGGGGGGGGATGGGGAAATTTCCTAGTTAAGGTTTCAAATTGTCAGGTACTGGACTAATGTGGAAGAGTGGCACTGTCTTTGTTTATTAAGTGAAGTAAAAGCATTTACTCTTTTTAAAAAAGCTGAAGGCTCTGAACGCAGACCCCAGTGGTATTTTCACACTTAAATGCTTGAGCAGTTTCTTGTTTAGTGGGTGAGCATTTGTGAAACCCTTCCCCTTCTAGAGAGAGGCAGGGGAATCTTCCCTAACGTAGCTCTTCCCCAGAACACAAAAGAGCAACATCTAGCTCTGCTTCTGTGGTCTTTATGGGTAGATACCTACAAATGCAGAGATGCTGAAAGCTGTAATCTTTCTGCACAGTGTTTCTTTTGAAGTTAAAGGAATTTTTGACTAATTTCACTAATAAAATAATATTAGCGTGAGCTATCATTTTAGCTTTTCAGTATATTAAGCCAGAAACAATGTTAAAATATTGTTGGATGAGATCTTTAAAATGGAGGTTAGAGAAATATAAATTGCTGTTTTTCTCAGGAATTATGAACTTCTAACCGTAATTTGAAGGTTTCTAACTCAGAGAACCTCCAATGTGTATATCAATTTGAGTTTAAACAGACATATAAAACTTAATTTGTATTGCACACACCTGGAAGCTGTCAGTTAATGGTTAACTTGAGTCACAAGAACAAAATATGCCAGTATTAGTAATACTATATGCACGATTTCTCCTTTGACACCCCCTTTTTGTACTACGCAAATGAGAAGCCCTCACTTCACTGACAGATAAATATAATTCCTTTAAAAAGAAAGCAAGTTTTCAGTGATCTAGTTACTAAATAAGAAGCAAATCTAGCCTGCCTTTCTATGACCATTTCATAAAAAGAAAAAAAAAGGAGATATGAAGTCTTCCTTACTACCCGTGTAGCTGATTTTCTGTGGTTCCTGTTGAACAGTCCATGTTTGTTTCTTTAGATTCACTTCTGTTTAAATTGTCTTTTGTTTGCTTTTTCCCCTTTCTTTGTCAGTCACGAGAAATGGCTTCACAAGTAAGTATTTGCTTATTGTCTGCATGTTTCTGGGTGTCGTGGTTTAAGCCCAGTAGGCAGTAAGCACCACACAGCTGCTTGCTCGCTCACCCCCCAGTGGGATGGGGAGAGAATTAGAAGAGTAAAAGTGAGACAACTTGGGAGTTGAGATAAAGACGTATCTCAGTTGAGGTAAAGGGATTCAGGGTTCTCTTTTATGCCCCACCCAAAGTAACATCAGCTGAGTCAGTAACAAAACTTCAAAAATCATGTAATTTTAAAAACAAACAAACAAAAAAACCCACCACACACAAACATCCCCAAAAACCCCTTTCTGTTGCAGACTAAGCTGAAGAGCCTCAATAAATTAGTGGGTCTTTGCATGAGGCTTATTGCAAGATCCTAGTCTAGAATATTAAAAATGTGATTTTACTTGAAGTGCTACAACATAAGCATATTCAGTGTTCTTTTTAATTATTGGTTTTGATTCATTTTTTGTTTGGTTGGTTGGGTTTTTAATGTAGATAAAAGCTAGTCTGCACAAAAGGGAAAAAATTAGTATCTTTCTCACACTGTCAGACTTACTCATTACAAATACTATTTTATGGACTCCAGGAACCTTACAGATTCTGTGTGGGAGAGGGTGCTGAGCCTCTTAAAGAAAAGTTATATTCAACACTGATGAGGTCAACAGAATCTTGCTTTCAGACTTTATATTAATGGGAAAAGGCCTTTAGAACCTCAGTAGCTCTTCAGTTAAATTTGCTTCATTCACTGATCGCTTCCAGCATATTGTGAACTCTTTCTGTTCTTAGGGAATCATACAAACTGAGCCAGCTCCACTTTAAGTCATTGTTGTTTCATACTTAATTTTTTTTTATTTTAAACACTCAACACACTGAGATCAATCACCAGTGACTTGGTAACATGACTGTGCTGCTACCAGTGAGGGCTTCACTATTTCATTGTCAATAAAAGACATGTTTCAAAGATCACAACAATTACTCAGGATTATAAGGAAGTAGTTTTGAAACTAGAAGCTATAAGTATAAGTTAAATGTAAAATAGACATTAAAACAATTTTGAAGTTATCTTTTGAAATGTTTCCTCTTATATTCCATATGATCTTTTTGTATATGTTAGAACTGCATATGTAGCCCATCCACTTCAGTTATTTCAATACTGCTATATGCGGATACTATTGGTCATACTTGGGTGGCATGAAGAAAACAAAGCAACAGAGGGCCAGATTTTGGCCCTTAAGTCTGCTTTTTTTGGTTACTATATGAATGAAAAAGCAACATTACTATGCTTTCAGGTAGGAATCAATTACCTCACTTGCAAGAGGTGCCCTGAATCACACTGAAGGCTACTGCATACGTCCCTGCTTTCAGACACAGAGGCATTCCAGATGTTATGTGCTGGAAAGTCAAAAATGCCTGGGAATTTGAGACACAGGTAATGGGCGCATTCCACCTGTGGTCTTGAAAGAGTGCTCAAAACAGTGCAGCCAAAGTTGAACTATTACTTAATGAATCCACAACATGCACCTAAAAAGCAGTTGCAAAACTTGAATTTCTAAAAATATGCAGACTTGGAAGAAAGTGGAGAAGTCATTCAGAACAGATTCCTAGATTCAGGAAAGGCAGTATCAGAAGGCTAGAGTTGTTCTTCTCAGAATCAAAATGGAATCAGGCACTAAATAACACTTAACTGCTTTTGCACTTGAGAAATGTATTTATATCATAAATGAGCTTTTTACATAAAAAGTCAAAATCTAGTAAAGGGTGCCCAATTCAGGAACACTTGCTAAGTACAAACAGCTGAATCCCCTCAGCTCCATTGCAACCCAAACGCATGTTCAACTGCACTGTTGAAAAGAGGAAAGAACATCTTAATCTGCTTCCATTTTTTAAAGCCCATAATCTCTCTCGTCATTTTCCTTTCAAGTCTCAAATCTCTATCAGTGTGGAAGAATGGGAAGACGCTAAAGACACCAAAGAACAGATTAGTTATCGTAGTAATCATCGTAACTCAACATCTAGTGATCAGTCTGATCATCCCTTGTTACGACGAAAAAGCATGCAGTGGGCCCGACGGCTGAGCAGAAGAGTACCAAGACACTCTGGTAAAACAGCTGAGAAGATAAACCAGCAGCGAATGAACCTTTACAGGAGGTCAGAAAGACAGGAGCTTGCTGAACTTGTGAAGAACAGAATGAAGCATCTGGGCCTTTCTCCAGCAGGATACGGTATGATTACTATAATACTTTAATAAAAACATTAGTATTATGCAAGATGAACTTATTTTTAAGAACTGAGGGTGCCATAAACAAAATATTAGGTTTATGATAATGGTTTTGTTGGGATTGTTTTTTGGGTTTTTTGGGGGGTTTTTTTTGGTGGGTGGGTTTGGGTTTTTTTGGTTTTTTGTTTTGGTTTTTGTGGCCTTTTTTTG
This sequence comes from Balaeniceps rex, assembly GCA_013401315.1. Classification (NCBI taxonomy): domain Eukaryota; kingdom Metazoa; phylum Chordata; class Aves; order Pelecaniformes; family Balaenicipitidae; genus Balaeniceps; species Balaeniceps rex. The sequence continues at coordinate 28,131 of VYZW01010721.1, read as the reverse complement.
TTGTTGTTGTTGTTTTTTTAACCAAGAGATACTTGCTGGAGTGTTTTTAATCAGTTCTATTATCAACTATTCCTATTTTCAGATGGAAAGTTCAGAAGGCAGCATGTCAGTCACATTTATATTTAGCACATATGACTGTGTACACAGAATATATAAACATTCCCCTGTCATTGAACAGCTGCACCATATTTCCACAAACTTGTTGAAATATAGATGAAGACAGAACTGGTGTGAAGTTCACTCATATGTCAAGGTGGAGAGTTGTTTATATGTTTTCCCCACAATTTTTAAAATTAATGCCAAAGTATCACATTAAAGTAATTTTTATGAAGCATGTTTCACTAGATCTTTAGATGCTATTTTTATCCATCAAGTCCTTCTCCAGCAATGATGCTGGGTTGCTTTTTTGTTTGTAGGTTTGTTTTTGTTTTTGTTTTTTTTTTTAAAAAAAAGCTATTCACATGAGGCCTGTAACACCCTTTTTAATATATGCACCACACCTGCCTGGATTGCCTTTCTATGGCCTTGGCTCTGTAGCATGCTGTGTGGAAACCCTCAGAACTATGGGTTCTAGTTTTCCTAGAAACACCAAGAATTTCTAGATCCCAACTTATTTGTCTGCATAACAGATCCAATATGGAGCTTAGTGCTTTCCACTCCAGAAACACCAACACTGGTGTTCCCATACTCAATTTTCATTTAAAGAAACGAAAATTTACTGTTTTACAAACGTTACTCTTCATTTTTCAAAACAATTATTTTTAAATTTGACTTATCCCTAAAATATCCATTAACTGAAGGTAAATGTGGTATTTCCTGAAGAATGGATATTTTTATTTGTCCATTTTAACTACACATATTCTTAATGCAGGGTCAAAACATCTTTTGATGCCAGTAGCAATGTATTACCCTACAGTAGTTCTTATTGTTGGTATTGATACAAAATCGACTTAATTGGGAGAGAAGGTGCTACAGAATACATGGCTATAGTTTTGCTGAATCTTTACAAATTAGATACGTAAATATAAGCTCTTTATCCCACACTCCAACTGGATAATTACTATTCCTGCTTTCTTTGTGGATACTATATGACTCTCTGCAGGAAGATTCAGGACTAAATATTTTCCAGGAGTGACACAGGCCACAATAACATTTGATTAACCACAAAGAAGTTTTGTAAGTTTGATTCATATTTATACTAGTAACAAGAAAACTTTGTTGTATTCCTGCTTTTCTTTTAAAATCCTAGTTAAAAGCCAAAGGTATATGTTCATTTCATTATTTAAATTTAGGAAGATTATATACCATCTGCAGAACAGCAAAATCTTGATAGGTAAATGCTTTACCTGATTCACGTCTGCCCTGATTCCGATTTATAAATTTTCATGATCACTTCCCTATTTTCTTACAGATATGCCTCATTATAAAGAAAGCTTCTACTTTTACAACCCCAGGAACACCCACATTTGGGGGGCCGGGGACACACAAAGCCAAAAAACCCTCAAAGACCCACAAACCAGTTTTACAGATGCAGCCAACTGCAAACCTAGGTTGTCACATTCCCATTGCCATCTCTCCACTCTCCCTCACATTCAGAAAGAAATTTCAGAAGCCTTTCACCCCCATTCAGAGCTAGCTCACTCCCCACTCATCCCACCACATATTAGACATGGAATAGAAACTTTTAAATCTCCCTGTTCTTTCAAACTAGCAGGAATCAATCATGCCAGTTAGCTTCCTGCAGAAGTTAAACATCCTCCCTAGTACGATCTCTCTGCATGTGCGGGGAACAATGAAAAAGAAAAAAAAACCAAACAAACAGGAAACAAAAATCACAGCTGCTTATGTATCACCGTGTATGGGGATGATCTCTAAAGCCAATTTCACATCTTCAGTATCCTTTTTAGAATGATAACCCAATAATCTCTAAGACCTCTAAATTTAAATTCAGTTAACCATGAATTCATTTAAGCCAACTGAGACACGACACAGTTTTGACTATGCAAGCCTCTAGCAGAGGTGTGATGATTGTTATACATACTCCATGCAACGCTACAGGCTTGGGGATGAGTGGCTGGAAAGCTGCTTGGCAGAGAGAGATCTGGGGGTGTTGGTCGACAGCCGACTGAATATGAGCCAGCAGTGTGCCCAGGTGGCCAAGAAGGCCAACGGCATCCTGGCTTGTATCAGGAATAGCGTGACCAGCAGGAGCAGGGAAGTCATCCTTCCCCTGTACTTGGCACTGGTGAGGCCGCACCTCGAGTACTGTGTTCAGTTTTGGGCCCCTCAGTACAAGAAGGATATTGAGTTGCTGGAGCGTGTCCAGAGAAGGGCAACGAAGCTGGTGAAGGGTCTGAAGCACAAGTCTTATGAGGAGCAGCTGAGGGAACTGGGGTTATTATTATTATCACTTGAACTCAATGCCAACTGAGGATGGAAGTCCCCACTTCCCACATACTAACAGAAGCTGCATGACAGGTTGGTAAATTACACTAAAATTGGGTTGCTTTCAGAATTGCTATGACTGAAAAAAAATGCAAAAGAACATTTTTAGAACATTCAGAAAGAAAACAGGATATTTTGGGAGCTGATAACTCAAAAGATGCTATGTCAGATAGTTCCAATTCAAATAAGGTTGAAAAGAAGTTGCTAAACATATTTGAAATCACTTTGACACCTGACACTTTTTGACAACTCTATGAACCAAAGATGATCTTTTATGAAATTAGTTTGTTAGAAATCATGCTTTTCACAATTTGTAAATATAATTAATTTGGTATGGTTTTTTTCCCCCCCTCTAGATGAAATGAATGATCATCAGAACACCCTTTCTTACATCCTGATCAATCCTTCTCCAGATACAAGATTAGAGCTGAACGATATAGTGTAAGTTAAAGCAGAAAAGAAAAGAAAAAAAAAAGATCACAAGACCTGCAAAATTTCTTGTTTGCAGTTTCTGCCTGAATTTATTTTATTATCTTTCTGCTGGAAAAGAACCCCAAACTTTCCCATGCACCTGCAAAAAATAAAAATGTAGAGACTTCTATTTAAACAGACACCTAATTATACATATATTTGTATATATATAAGCTAAACATGTAAATATATAATACATATGTTAGTAATACTCTTACCTCCATATTCTCTCATCCTCCCCTTACTCTGTGTATTTAAAAAATAATCTAACCAAGTCTGCTGGATAGCTTCACAGAATTAATATTCTCATTAAATTCTTGCTTATAATTTAGCTACCCAGTCTTAATAGAAGGATCAACCCTTCAAAAATCAGTGTTTTCAAATGGGATTTTATTACATGGATTCAAAGATCATTAAAGTAAACAGCAGTCTTTCCCTGAATATCACGTGATATTCATGCTTAAGATAATTCAAATACAAATGGCAGGACCTTAACACAGGAAATTTTTTCACTTGCTTACCAGGAATTTTGCGGACTACATGAAAAAAAAGAGAAAAAGGTGAACACAAATTTGAAGTGTCAAAAAAGTTTTGAAAGTCAAGAATTTTTGTCTGGCATTGTCTCATACTGAAGTCTGATGCGATTCCTGTGTTAAGGTCCTGAGCCATTTCCTCCTCTAGCCTCTCCTGCCTCTGCCTCGCTATACTAACACACCCCGTCTGCTCCATGGGAAAGAAACCACATAGCCCAGTTGTGCAAGGTTCTCCACATCAGTGCTGACCCACCTGACTGCTTGCTCACAAGGAGGAGAACTGTTTGAACTATTAGCCCTCCTGATACTAAAACAAAATCATCACAGTGCTTTGTAGTGCTGTAGTATATGAAAAGCATAGCATAACATTAACTGTATCAAACAGCAAAGGCAATTATCATAAAATTTGTTGAAATTATGTGGAATACTGTTTTCATTGTTGTGGAACTCCACAGTGTGATGTGTACTAATATTTAACCTGTAAATTCACATACTGTTACCTAGTCTATCTAGGTGGACTAGGTATCCTGCATTCCATTTTTCTTTCTTTGCAAAAACAAAGGTACTCAGCAATCCAATATTGCATAATTTTGCAGTGGTACTGAATTTGTAGTGTGCTGCCTACACATATTTAACCTGTAAATGCACATACTGTTACCTAGCTTGATGGATGTTCATTTCCTGGCTTAATGAGTGGGTCTGTGTCTCAGCTTAAGCTCAGATTTTTATTTTTTTTTTAAACCTGACCCAAGGAACATGATCCTTGTATCTGGATAACAGTTAATGCTTCGGTAATCCAGATTACTACTCTATCTGATTATAGTTCTCTTGACTAGGCAGCCAGTTCACCCTCATGCAATGGGGGATTATTAGTGGAGAGGCAAGAAAGAAGAGATTGTTCTCTTTCTACAGTTCTCTTAGTCACAAATCCCAGAGCAGGTAAAAAGCTTTTTCTATTTGTCCTTCCTGCTGACAAGTGAATACATGTTTTGGCTCCTGTGCCCTATAGATGCAACCTTCATTCTCTGATTTCCCATGCTTATACAACTTTAAGTCTTTTGCATTTACAATGATCCCATTACACTTGTAATTTATTGTGGGTATATTAGGTAACATACAATCCTGAACCAGCATAGGAGGAAATTTTCTCAGCTTTTAGAGGTAGATTGCACCCAAAGCAGCATTTGCAGCTGTTGGTTGCTCAAAAAGCTTTCTTCTTAGTCTTTGCATTTGTTAGTGTTGCAAGCTAATGTTTAGTATCTTGACCTGATGGAGCTTAAAGGACAGTGATCTCACTGTCTTCATTGAACAATTAAAACAAAAGCACTTACATTTCAAGTGATATGTTCAGCCTTTGCTTTAATAACTCCATATTTCATCTAGCCTATTTGCCTTAGGAAGCAGGTACTGAATAGCAGCGTTTTCATTCTATAGCCATGAGATTTTTGTGCCAAAACATTTAATATTTTGACTCTCAGCAGAGCATGATGTTCTTTTTCTATACCAGAGTTTAGTACTTGCAAATGGATCTTGCAGTAACAGTCCTTGTTCTCGTTCATTCCAGAATTAGGACAACACATTCTGTTGTTGGCACTGATCCGCTCCTTATTTAGAAAAACCAAAAAACAAAAAACAAACAAAACCACCACACCACAAACCCCCAAAACAAACAAAACCAAAACCCCACTACTGGCTGTTTGTTCCTTTGACATGTTTGGTTTTTTTTTTCCTGGAGGTTAACACTCTCCTTATTTGCTTTGGGGTTGGTGTTGATGATGTCCTATAAAAACATCAAATTCAAAGTTTCAGTTTCAGTTCTGAGAGTTGCAACTGGGAGTTCCAAATTTCAGCAATCTGAAGTAACATCCAAAGATCACGCATAGGAATTGCTTATGCAGTACTGCTCCAGACATGCTTAAGGGAGGAAGGTGACCACTGAGATTTGGCAGCTGTGACATCAAGCCAGTTATAAACCCTCGAGGCTCTAGTCATATATTCAGGCTTCTTACAATTTTATCACGGTTTATCACTGTAACAGTCTTGTTCATGTTTACTTAAGGGATGCTGTGATTTACTTACTACAGAATTATTTGTGATGTAGAACTCATGAATTACATATTTCAGGTACAAGTATTTTGTTTAGTTTACTCTCAAAAAAAAAAAGAAATACAGAAACACCTGAATTTTCCCCTCAAATCTAAGAAAACTTATTCCTAAAAAAAAAAAATATCAAGCAAGAAAAGTAAGATTTTTTTTCATGTGTTTAAACATGCTTCATTTAGATTTCGTGAACAGAATAGAGCAGACTCTTCCACTACTCAGTTTCATTGGCTGGATCAGCAAAATGAATAGGTTGTTCTGGAGTAAACATAAATATCAGATATAATAAATAGAGGGCAATAAGTCTGACTTTAAACACATAAATACCATGAGAACACGATCTAGATAGGAACAGTACGAGTAGATTTTTTAATCCCATATTTAAGTCAACTGTTTTCTTACACAAATAAGTTCAGGCTATTTGTAGCAACAAACTCTACGAGAGAGAGAAAACGCTGCTATTCTATTTTAGCCCTGACAGAAAGAGAAACATTAACAAAGTAACAGAGGCAGGTGGTGTTTCCAAATCATGGAGATTGGGCGATTCTCTTGGGTATCCACCATAAAACCAATGCCCCATGGACTCAGAAGTCCATGCCTTGAGGAGCCAGGAACGGTCTGTTCCTAGATGAGCTGAAAACAGATACAGCAGTTCTGTGGGAATTATGACAGCGATTGCTCATACACTACAGAATATGTTAGTTCAGTTAATGAGGATTTTCCATTTCACATTTTGCTGAAGAATTTTTCAGGGTGTTTTCATTAAGTCTGGGGCAAAACATACTCATTATACTGAATGGTAGAAGTTCATGGCCTGTAAAAACAGAAACTTTCTTCAGGGCCACTGCAAAGTAATACAGCATATCTTTATAAGCACCACACAGCATGCATATGATCTCTTTGGATATTTAAGCATTTTCATTTGAGTGATGAGGAGGAGATGGACAGACATGTGGCACCAAGATTTCTGAGCATATGGCAGAAAGGATTCTTTCACCTTTCATTTTCCTGCATTTCATTTTTCTTTCTTTGGAAAAACCCAGTCAAAACCAGGGTTTGAAATAAAATACTGCTCATCTTTGGACAAGTTTAAGATACTGGGATTTAATCTGGTTATCTGTCTTCTCTTTAGGAGCATAGTGGTGCTGGAAAGCACTGATTGATAGTTCAGAACACTGAAATGTTAGTTCTGCAGGAGAGCAAAGCTGCTACTGCGTCAGTCCCAAAAGCTGTCTCAGATCAGCTAGTTTGTCACTTGAGACAGCTGACAAAACAGTGCAGAATTTACACTTATAAATTAATGAGAAGCTCTTCCATCCTTATCCTAAAAAAGCTGTTATTTTAAACATCTCAAACAGATTCAAACTCATGACGCATTTTCCTCAAGTATTTGGATCTACTAGAAGTTCTTAGAATAAGGGTCCATCTCCAGACTGTCAGCCTACACCAAGATTATCAACATCAGGCTTTTTACTTATTGAGCACAGTGACAAGAATTATCCATTGTTTTCTCACAAAATTCTTTTAGAAATTACTCTGTGGACTGATTGTCCCTACTTTAAGGCATAATGAATAAAGGAGATGCATACAGAAATGCAGAGTTACTGGCAAAGGAGCTGTCAGTCAAAATAAAGGTTTAGCTGTGCCTAGTATATACAGATAATGTCTAGGCAGACAAAACATGAAAAGCTTTATCATTAGCATCTAAATTGAGTGGTGTTACCCAAGTGTCCAAGTCACCCAGCAGGAACTAGACTAAGCACCTTCAAAATAAGTCTCTCAGTCTTCCTCAGATCTTTTCAACATTACAACTGTATGCACTTATTTTATCCTTGCTCGTGCCAGGTCTTTTTAATAAGAGTTATAATTTCTTTTTATAGATACTTGATCCGACCTGATCCATTGGCTTATGTTCCAAATACTGCACCCATCCGAAAAGACAGCTTCTGCAATACAGTGGGACAAGACACCAGGGAGGAAACACAGCTTTGATATGTAACTCATCACAAAATTAAGAGACAGTTTTATACACATGTTGTTTCCACTAACCATTTTGAAAACTGAGTGATACTTTTTTTTTCAGATTCTGGAAACAAAATGACAGTGGATAAATGACCAAATTTAGAAATGTGGTGTCTAGAAACTCTGATTTAAGGGATTGTCAGGCTTGTAGCCCATTCAATATGGTAGTTAAACTTTGTCACCTTAACAGAATTATGACACCTATTACTATTTAACCAATACAAACAAATGATTTAAGAAGTGACAGATTCCATCATGTGTTTTGCTTAGATGCTTCTAAGCATATCTTTCAAGGTGACAGCATGTCAGTGACTAAGCTTCTGACCTACATCAGCAAAGACTATCTGATGCCTGTAGAAAGACCATGCATAATCTGTGGTAGAAAATATGTTAATACCTAAAGGCGCCAACAAGGCTTTGCATGTCAAGAATCCAGCCTTTGAGAAAATTTTCAGTCTCAGCCTGTCACCCATTTGTATTAGAACAGGCTAGTTTCAGTCCCGTTTTAGCCTCCAGGACTTGAGTGTTAGTTCTCTGCGTTTACACAGATCAGGTTGTAATGACGCAGCCTCATCACAACATAGAGGTTGAGATCTGNAGTTCAGAACACTGAAATGTTAGTTCTGCAGGAGAGCAAAGCTGCTACTGCGTCAGTCCCAAAAGCTGTCTCAGATCAGCTAGTTTGTCACTTGAGACAGCTGACAAAACAGTGCAGAATTTACACTTATAAATTAATGAGAAGCTCTTCCATCCTTATCCTAAAAAAGCTGTTATTTTAAACATCTCAAACAGATTCAAACTCATGACGCATTTTCCTCAAGTATTTGGATCTACTAGAAGTTCTTAGAATAAGGGTCCATCTCCAGACTGTCAGCCTACACCAAGATTATCAACATCAGGCTTTTTACTTATTGAGCACAGTGACAAGAATTATCCATTGTTTTCTCACAAAATTCTTTTAGAAATTACTCTGTGGACTGATTGTCCCTACTTTAAGGCATAATGAATAAAGGAGATGCATACAGAAATGCAGAGTTACTGGCAAAGGAGCTGTCAGTCAAAATAAAGGTTTAGCTGTGCCTAGTATATACAGATAATGTCTAGGCAGACAAAACATGAAAAGCTTTATCATTAGCATCTAAATTGAGTGGTGTTACCCAAGTGTCCAAGTCACCCAGCAGGAACTAGACTAAGCACCTTCAAAATAAGTCTCTCAGTCTTCCTCAGATCTTTTCAACATTACAACTGTATGCACTTATTTTATCCTTGCTCGTGCCAGGTCTTTTTAATAAGAGTTATAATTTCTTTTTATAGATACTTGATCCGACCTGATCCATTGGCTTATGTTCCAAATACTGCACCCATCCGAAAAGACAGCTTCTGCAATACAGTGGGACAAGACACCAGGGAGGAAACACAGCTTTGATATGTAACTCATCACAAAATTAAGAGACAGTTTTATACACATGTTGTTTCCACTAACCATTTTGAAAACTGAGTGATACTTTTTTTTTCAGATTCTGGAAACAAAATGACAGTGGATAAATGACCAAATTTAGAAATGTGGTGTCTAGAAACTCTGATTTAAGGGATTGTCAGGCTTGTAGCCCATTCAATATGGTAGTTAAACTTTGTCACCTTAACAGAATTATGACACCTATTACTATTTAACCAATACAAACAAATGATTTAAGAAGTGACAGATTCCATCATGTGTTTTGCTTAGATGCTTCTAAGCATATCTTTCAAGGTGACAGCATGTCAGTGACTAAGCTTCTGACCTACATCAGCAAAGACTATCTGATGCCTGTAGAAAGACCATGCATAATCTGTGGTAGAAAATATGTTAATACCTAAAGGCGCCAACAAGGCTTTGCATGTCAAGAATCCAGCCTTTGAGAAAATTTTCAGTCTCAGCCTGTCACCCATTTGTATTAGAACAGGCTAGTTTCAGTCCCGTTTTAGCCTCCAGGACTTGAGTGTTAGTTCTCTGCGTTTACACAGATCAGGTTGTAATGACGCAGCCTCATCACAACATAGAGGTTGAGATCTGAGGCATATCTACTGCACAATTAGCTCGGAGGAAGACAGTCCCTATCATCTCACACAGGCAGCCCCCCACATTTGCAAAAACTGGGAAGGTACTATCTGTGTGAAGCTGCAAACAATGGTAGCTCAGGTGAAATATAACCCTTTTAACCTTAGTGAATTTGTCAATAGAAGCCTGAATAGGTTATGATACGAAAGTGAGAGCATCCCTCTAGGGAACAATTCATACCACAAGTCCTTCCCATTCCCATGAATATGCCATAACTGCAACTGTCCAAAGTATGTACATGCCCACTCATTCAGATTACCCAAATATATTACATTTTCATATGAAATTATGTATCACATATTGAAAATTAAAGAAATTTGTAACACATTCCATAAAATGAATGTAATATCACATTACATGAAAAAGCACCATGGATTTGAAGACTCCATTTTGGCATTAAGTACACAAGAAAGCATCTGCTAGTGTATGAAACATCTGAAGCTGCTACAGAATCTCTAGTCTACACATACAAGAATGCCACAATTGGTCAAGCT
>VYZW01010719.1:0-18328 GCA_013401315.1 Balaeniceps rex | reverse complement strand
TGATTTGTCTGTTCTGTGTAGACAAAATATTATCAATAGCAAGAATGATGAATGTGTCCATGAGGCTTCTTCAGCCCTAGTTTCTAACACGGATACTCAAATTTTGAGTGAATGTTGAAGAAAGAGGTTTTCATATAATTTGCCAAACTCTCACACAGAATCACAGAATTGTTATTTCACTGGCCTGAATAGCTGTATCTTTACCGCTGGACTGAAAATATATTTGTACCGTGTTATAATCAGCTGAAAACTGAAGAATAAGGATCTTGATATGTAAGCCCTCACTTACAGTTCAGGGCCAGGTCTATAAAAAAAAAAATACAGTGTCAAAGGATGGACTTTTTTGATGGTCGAAGAAAAAGAGTTCTTTAAAATCTATGCTTAGATCTCAGCATAACGTGAATCCATCTTAAAAGCCATTTTATTACACTATAAGTTCCTTTTTTGTTGTTTTTTTCTTAATAACTTACTTTCTCCATTTATTATGCAGGAAGCCTTTTCAGGGTGAGGAACTGTTTCTAAAAGTGGGTGCAATTCCACTACCTGGGTCAGCACCACAGGCTCTCTGTGGGAATGCAAATCACTAACTGGGGTTTGATTTTTTGTTTTCAGCCAAAAGTTGTTTTACACTTCAGGGGATGTACTGTGATGCTACTTGTAGTGTTAGTTTCTTTTCATGTTTTTATGGCAGAGATTCTATCTAGGTTCAAATGTCTAACCTATTCTGTCAAACTGAACTTTGCTATACTGACTTGACCTTTTTTAGATTTCTGCTGTTACTCTCAGGTTCATGCAATTGTAAAGAAGAACAGAGATGGTTGTCCATACCACAGAATACTGAAAAGGTCAAAGTAGCAATGCAGGCTTCGCTGTTTCTCCAGGTATAAGGTGTTGAAACTGTATCCACATAATTCTCATGACTAGACTTGAAATAAGCCTGGAAAATGGTCTACGCAAACTCTTGTTTTTGATGGTGAGAGTGATGAAAATGCCAAATGGAAAGAATGCTGTTATTCTGAAGAGGGCCTTAAGATTTTGGTCAAAATTTTTAACTCCTGCCATGCTAAATTAAGGTTATAAACAATGTTTCACTACAGACATTTTGGCCTTTCATATAGGTTTCCCACAGCTGAACCACACATTACACGTTTCCCAGGTGATGGTTATGTCCTGCAGTCTGTATTGTGTAAGACCTGTCAAAAGAATTTTATTCTTTTTCAATCTACCATGCTACCATAAAATTAGAATGTATTGGTTTGGTTTTTGATTTTTTTTTCCATATTACAACAAGCTTTCTTATCCTAAGAAAACTTTATTAAAAAAATTCAATACTCCTGCAGCCTTATACTATTGACTAGTATACAGCAAGTAGAGTCATTCTTTTACATATTTGGCACTCCATGATCTCCTGTATAACGGCATATAACCCTCAATTACCACATGAATTGTATCAGATTAATTACATGATATTTTTTGTGTTTCAGTGGGAGGTGAATGGATTATTTCAGTTTTTACAAATTGAAATTGTATTTATGTTACACCCAAAATCCTGATATGGTCAAAGAAACCCCACACCTTATAAATGGAGCCAATAATTTATGCTTAGTCCAAATAAAAGTTTTAGCAGGCTTATCATAATACAGCAGTTGCTACAAGTCTAGGTGCAATAATGCTAACACAGTCCAAATTAATATAGAAAAGCCTCACTAACGATACAGGTACAATTGTTTTAGATGAAGTTCTTAGTGTCTACCCCTTTTCTCCAGTGCTGTGCTTACCTTTCCAATGTCCAGTTGGGTCCTAGGTTTGACAAAATCAGTCCTTCTCAGGAAGAATAGTGGTGATGGGGGGGTTACAATAAGTCATCATTGTCCCAAGTCCTTCACCTGAAGGCATGTAATGTTCACAATGAGACTTTCCTCCTCTTTTTTTTTGCATTCACTTGGGTTTATTTTTTACATCACCTAATATATTCTGCTTTCTCCTTTTTCGATTCCAGCTAAATTTCAAAAGCTCTGCGATAGCCTGTCCTGATTGACACAACTTCTCACTGTTTGCTATGCAACGATGACCTAAAGCAGACCATACCATATGCAGTATTCACAGACCTAAGCTGAAGCTGGCAAGACAAAAGTCCCCTGATTGCTACACAATTGTTACCACCACTAAAGCAAGCTAAAACTGGCTCTGGCCAAGATAGACCTCATCAAGGCCTGCAAATTTGCACTGGCAGGTCAGTACGAAGCCTGTGACCTTTTAGTAGGAATGGCAAAAGTTGTACCTGTGGGCTACAGTAAATACTAACTGATTTTTTTCTTTTTAAGAAACAAGATGCATAATTCAATCTGAACTTTCACCAGAAGAAAAATAAGGACTTATCTGTTGTGAAATTAGGCTTAATAAGTAGGAAGACAGTTCCCCTTTCAAACTCCAGGATAGTGTCTCTCTTTACACAATATATGTGTGTGGCTACTATGTGGATCACTTATGATGTTCTAATTTGGTTACAGGAGAGCTATAGTTAATTAGAAAACTGGGCGATACTTTTCTGTGCGTGTGGAGGGACAGAAACATGAGATGAAATTTTGTCTTCTGCTATCTCAAAACTGCCTTTAGGACTACTATTCTAAAGTCTTCCTTTCTACTGAAGGTCAGACTCAGATTCACGAAGTGAATTGACAGCACCCACCACTTTTCCCAGTAGCCAGGCTTTTAAGGAACTCTCTCTGGGTACAACTGAGAAATTAATTTTTTTTTCTTTGCCTTTCTTGTTGCCTTATTTTTACCTGTACAGTAGGAATTAACTGCCATTCATTCAACCTGAGGTTAAAACTTTTCTTTGATCAAGGAATACTGCAGAGTTTTATGATTCTAAATAATTTTAGGGGTTTTTTGTTGTTCAGCAGTTGAACGAAAATATTTTACATCTGTAGTTAACCAAAATTGACTTGTATGTATAAGAAGCATGAGCAACAGATGCACATTAAAGTCTTTTTATAAAGTCTTTAATCTTGAAGATAGAACAAAATCTAGTGACACAAATCACTAAAGCATTCATGGAGTATGGTTCCATTAATTTATACCCAACCCTGTCTTTTTCTCACATTTTTGTTTGGATCTGCCAAATTGGGATTTCAGAGCCAAAGATGAGAAGTCAAGCCTTCCATACTGAAGGAAATTCCAAACAGAATTTGGTTAATCTTTATCATTGTTTAGAATGGGATTTTTGCTTGGGCAGAAGTTTGTTTTAATGTATTGATAGATTTCTATTCCTTTTGCTGTTCTGGAGAAGGTTAATGAATCTATCAAGATGAGTCTCCACATTGTCATGGTCTGGGTATTTTTTTCTTTTCCTGCTTAATGCAGTTGGTGGTCACTCAACGTTCACAGTCTAAATTCAGTTGCTGCAAGCTGAAGAAGCTTGAAGAAAGTAAACACAGGAAAAAAAGAGCATAGGTAAGTTTAAAAACCCTCTTAATATAGAAACAGTTGGATACTTCATCAAGTATCGCTAATCATATATGAATTTCAAAATGTTTGGAAGGTCTCATGTTCTTGTGAACCAAAAAAGAGAAGAGACTTATGCAAGGAATGTATCATTCAATTCTGCGCAAGTGAAAACTGAATAGCTGAACTTTCCATTAAAACATTTTGGGCACTTAGACTTTTAAAGTTTAATTATACTTGGCAAAAGTCTAAAGGAAGCACGGATCTTTTGTGAAAAACAGTTGAATATTACAGTAAGGTATACACACAAGAAAATTACTCATGTTCAAATTTTGCAGAGTCTGGAGAAGTTTCAGGAGATAAGTGTTTTTCAGGTTTGTGCCAGAACAGATGACTTGCACTGTGAGGGAAAAGGAAGTGGTTGAGAAATGAATTTTCTACATTTGTTCTTTTGGAAAGGGAGATGACTTCCTGTACTTCAGCAATGGTTGGAATTTTTAACATATATGAAAGGCATGGGTAACAACTCAACAAAACTACTGCCTACAACTTTTCTTTTCTACATGTGCGTTTTTAATAGAAACAATTTCCTGTAATTCTTGTCCTAAATTCTGTTTGTATCACAGAAATTCCAAACTAGTTTGTCCTTTGCCCTTTACCTCTGAGTCTGTTTCATATCTCCCTTAATCCCCAAGAGTAAGAAAAAACCTTTATTATGTAATTTTTTTTTCATTAATAATAGAATTAGAATGATGTTGTGGAAGAATTAACTAAGTGTAAAATTATGAAGACACTGAGACAATCCAAGGAAACAAACAAACAAAAACTTTCAAGAAATTGCTAGACAGATCAGCATTTTGGTTGTGACAGTTTTTCATGGTGAAATGAAAGAAAACTTAACTTTAATTAGAGACAGGTATTTTCAAACTATGCCACTACGACTGTCAGAGCAATATGCATTGGGATGTCTGAGACAAGGTTGGGAAAGAGAATATTTAATAAGATTGAACAGGATTTTCTTTTTCTTCAGGTTAATTCAACATAATTTTGTTGGACTTTGAATTATCTCCATTTTGGTTTGACCTCATCGGACTTCTTCAGTTAGCTACAAAACTAGATAGGGAACTATTATCAAGTAAAGCCTTGCTCTACTGAAAAACATCATTTTCTTTAAGCCCCTCTTGGAAATACTTCATTGGAAATATATCTTGTTTCTTCTGCTGTAATATTTCCTGTCTTGTTTCTTCTGTTGTAATATCTCCTGATTCTCTCAGTTAAGTGAGGTGCTACTTTATAAGTATATAATTTGTCTTCTGTACCTGAACTGTTTTAGGTATAGAATACATCTCTAGTTGTAAAACACTGTACAAATTTATGATGCTCTATAAATGATTAATAGCAGTAATACAGCTGAGAAAATAGAGATGACTTTTTTGAGTTTGGAAAATGCTGCTGCTTTATTAGAGAACAAAATTAAAAATAAACATTCTGGTGTAACTGCACTGACTTTGGAGACAGTTTGCATGAAGGTCACCAATGTTTGTCTGTCTTGCCATTTTGAAGAACACTTCACTTCATTCTCATTCTCTTTATGCTTGTTTCAACATGGTCATCTGTTCTGTTATCCTCTTTGCAAGCCTTGTATATTTATACAAGGACTTTCATTCCTGGCAGACCATTTTAAGATCTGGCTTTAAAGTAGGGAGAAATATGAATAAAAGAGAAGGGGAAAACCATTGGAAACAAGGTTGGAATAAAGTCCCTGTATTATAGTAGCCATTACTGAGTCACAAAGTTTTTTTTTT
Organism: Balaeniceps rex; assembly: GCA_013401315.1. Lineage (NCBI taxonomy): Eukaryota > Metazoa > Chordata > Aves > Pelecaniformes > Balaenicipitidae > Balaeniceps > Balaeniceps rex. Next base: position 13,076 of record VYZW01010719.1, on the reverse strand, counting down.
CTTTTACAGCAACCCTCCCTTTTTCTGTAAGGGTCCAGCACTCCTGCTTACAAGTTTCTGCCTCTTTAAGCCTCTGTGGTAATAAACCTCAGAGGGATCTAAGGTTAGAAGATAGCTGGCTACAAAAGCCAGATCACAAATTCATGGAATCATTTAGGTTGGAAAAGATCCTTAAGATCATCAAGTACAACTGTTACCCTAGCACTGCCAAGTCCACCACTAAACCATATCCCTAAATGCCATGTCAACACATCTTTTAAATACCTCCAGGGATGGTGGCTCAACCACTTCCCTGGGCAGCCTGTTCCAATGCTTGACAACTATTTTGGTGAATAAATTTTTCCTAATATCCAATCTAAACCTCCCCTGGCACAACCTGAGGCCATTTCCTCTTGTCCTATTTCTTATTACTTGGTAGAAGAGACCAACACCCACCTTGTTACAACCTCCTTTCAGGTAGTCGTAGAGAGTGATAAGGTCTCCCCTCAGCCTCCTTTTCTCCAGGCTAAACAACCCCAGTTCCCTCAGCCGCTCCTCATAAGACTTGTGCTCCAGACCCTTCACCAGCTTCGTTGCCCTTCTCTGGACACGCTCCAGCAACTCAATGTCCTTCTTGTAGTGAGGGGCCCAAAACTGAACACAGTACTCGAGGTGCAGCCTCACCAGTGCCAAGTACAGGGGGTCAATCACCTCCCTAGCCCTGCTGGCCACGTTATTTCTGATACAAGCCAGGATGCTATTGGCCTCCTTGGCCACCTGGGCACACTGCTGGCTCATATTCAGTTGTCTGTCGACCAACACCCCCAGATCCCTCTCCGCCAAACAGCTTTCCAGCCACTCATCCCCAAGCCTGTAGCATTGCATGGGGTTGTTGTGGCCCAAGTGCAGGACCCGGCACTTGGCCTTGTTGAACCTCATACAATTGGTCACAGCCCATTGGTCCAGCCTGTCCATGTCCCTCTGTAGAGCCTTCCTACCCTCAAGCAGATCAACACGCCCACCCAATTTGGTGTCATCTGCAAACTTACTGAGGGTGTACTCAATCCCCTCATCCCGATCATTGATAAAGAAACTAAACAGAACTGACCCCAATAGTGATCCCTGGGGAACACCACTTGTGACCGGCTGCCAACTGGATTTAACTCCATTCACCACCACCCTTTGGGCCTGGCCAGCCAGCCAGTTTTTTACCCAGGAAAGAGTACACCCACCCAAGCAATGAGCAGACAGTTCATGTAGGTGACAAGGTAAAAAATAACAATTGTTGGAAAGTGCATCATGAAGGAAGTTAATGTGAAGGAACAGGAACACATTTTGGATTTTTTTTTTTTCCAAGCATGTTACTAAAAGATTTGTGTGTGCTATTCCAAGGTCTGTGCAGACAGTAGAGAAAAGATTGGTGGATCCATAGTGTACTGGGAATGCCAAATGATTGCAGACCAATGATCAAACTAAATGACTACCTAGGCAGAAATGTGTGGGCAGATGAATGATGATATTTCCCATTTCCTTCTAATTAAGCAATCTGATACTATACGTGGCTGTTTCAGTAATAACTGCTCAGGATTTCATTCATATAAGCCTCACTGTAAAGAAGAAAACTGTTCCAGCATTCACTCAGGTCAGAACTTCTTGAAAATGTAGTGTGCTGCTTTTGCTTTTTTTTGTTTCCCAGCTAAACTTAACCATACAAAATTAACAACAATGTCAAATGCTTGAAACCAAGCTATTAGCTTCATCTGCTATATCAATTCAGTTATTCTCTCAGCTGCCTTGTGCTGCTACAGGGACCTGCAGATCTCCTTTGGTAACACTTTTTTTCTGATTTGCAACAAATATACCTGTGGATATGGTCTGTCCCTGAACCAGCTGGATACTTTACTAAAACAGACTTGACAAAATAAATAGGTCTGTCCTTATCTCCCTTGCCTTAAGAGTAGCCATTTGGGTAAGATTATATTGTATGACTACATTTAACAGAAGAACATTGAAATCATATATTTATGAGGTTGCTTCCAAACCTTTCTTAAGTGTTTTTGAAATGCATAAGGGTTTACAATGATGATTTTGTATAACAGTAGGATACCCTCCATGATATCACTATTTATGTCTGTGCTGAGAGGCCAGCTGTGGTAGGAAGGCTGCATACCAATGTCTCAAATCTGGTTTCTTACCAGCATCTTTACAGAAGAACTAGACTATCACCTGTGTTATATGCCAGTTCCTCACAGTAGAGAATCCTATTTTCACAAAATTGGTGGAGAAACAGTTGACATGCTCAGTGCATGGGACATATAAGCAAGTGTATGCTTTTTCTCCAACCCTGTAAATGTTCTCATCTTCAAATTGAGCAGCTCTTTGAACTGATGAGGCAGTGGAAATAGTTTAATCTTTTGATAAGATCAGTTACTAGTTGGGTATTATGTGAGACAGGATAACCTCTGTGCTTGCAAATCCTGTGAAAGTTCCTGGTTGGGTAGTTTAATATTGCCTCTAAAATGCTGTTTTTCATTTAATTTAGTCACTCTTAATTTCATTCTGCTTTGATATCTTATTTTGTTACTGACTTCTGTCAGAAAGATATTTGAAATATGAAACAATACAGCTTTTTTTTCTCTCTTATAACCTCTGTAAGTATATTCTTGGTCTATTTGTTCACTTCAGTCTTGGATAACTTGATTAGTCCATGTAATGGCTCTGTGACTAATGATACTAAAAGCAATTGGGAAGCATTTTGCCGCTTCAGTGCAATAAATGCTTTTTGACTGTCACAAAAAGCTAGCCAAAGATGGCTGGCTGAACAGTTTTTAAACCAATTAAAGGCCAAGAAGGTTGCTAAATGATGCTTATTTTTTTTAAAAAAAGGAATAATCCAGGGAGCAAGACACCAAAAAGCCCAGCAATCAGCAAAATAATAGAAGATATGGTAAAGAATAGGACTGGTAAGGCACAAAGTAAGCATAACTTCCTGGGGAAATGTCAGTATTGCTTGGATAAAGAGAACTCCTTTCTTGCAAGGGTATTAGAACTCTCAGAAGAACTCAATAAACATGATGAATATATGCATCTATTTACCTGAATTTTCCCAAACCATATTTGTTTGTCAGATTCCTCTACCAAGGCACTTAAAGAATATACATAATCATTCTTTTAGAGGAAAAATTTTGGCATAACTAAAAAGTAGCTTAAAACAGAGGACAGGGATAAATGTTCTTAAGTAAAAGGATGTCATCCTAAGCATCGCACAGGAACTTTGGCTGGGAGCTGTGATGTTCAACATATTAAGACATTATTAGAAAAAATGAGAGACTACTGAGGTGATTTTGTTAACATTACATTAATTAAGGTGTTGAAGACAAGGGTTAATGGCTAAGAATTACAAAAGGGCCTTAAGAGACCGTGTGACTGGACAGTAAAAGGGGCAAGTGATGTTTCATGTAGCTAAATATCAAGTGGTGCACATGGCGGGGGGAAACATTCCTAGTTCATGTATAAAATTATTTTCTGTGAGTTGATCATTACCACTGAAGAGTGAGATCTTGGGCTATAATAGAAAGGCCTGTTATCATACAAGGATAATAACCAGCAGCAATTAAAAAACCAAAGTGTATGTTTGAAGTTATTGGGAAATGAATATAGAATAAACCTAAAGAACATTGCTACACTACTGTACAAATCCAAATCTTGAATGCGCCTTAAACACAGTGGATAGTTTTGTTTCCCTGAGCCAAAACAGATCTAGATGGCTGGAGAGAATACAGGGATTCAAAAAAGATCGTCAAGGCTATAGAACAGCTCTCACAGTAGGAATGATGGAGTAAGCAAGGACTTCTCATAACATTTCTCAAATAGCATTTCTGTCCATAGTAATGCAGAGATAAAGCAGGTTGAACAGATAAACACTTTACAATTGTTGCAACTGAATGTGTATGTATATGGGTCTAGCTGGGGTGGAGTTAATTTTCTTCCTAGCAGCCTCTGTGGTGCTGTGTTTTAGATTTGTGACTAAACCAGCGTTGATAACACACTGGTGTGTTGGCTATTGCTGAACAGTGTTTGCACAGCATTGAGGCCTTTTCTGTTTCTCACACTGCCTCCCAGAGAGTAGTCTGGGGGTGGGAAAGATGTTAGGAGGGGGCACAGATGGGACAGCTGACCCAACTGACAAAAGGAACATTCCATACCATATTACATCCTGCTCAGCAATAAAACTCAAGTGGTGTCTTTCCAAAGTAGCTGTTGCTCACAGACTGTCTAGGCTTCATTCTGCTGGTGAGAGGTGGTGAGTGACTACATTTGCATCATTTAGGTTTTTTGGTTTTTTTCCCCTTTTTTTCCCCCCCTTCACTTAATAAACTGTCTTTATCTTCACCCACAAGTTTTTCTTGGCTTTGCCCTTCCAATTCTCTCCCTCATCCCGCTGTGGGGGAAAGCGAGTGAGCAGCTAATGGGTGCTTAGTTGCTGTCTGGATTCAAAGCACCACAACATATATGTACATATTGTTTATATATATATATATATATTTTTACATATATAATTACCAGTTGTGAAATTAGAGTTCTATGTGATAGGAATGCTAAACAATAAATCAATCATCAAGGTCTGTTTCAAACTTCAAAACACACTTAGATTGCCTTTGATCAGTAATAGTACCAGTCAATGGTTAATTCTTATTCATTATCAGTCATTATCATTACATTTTCAAACAATTGGCCCTTACCAATTATACTCCACATTAGCTGTGAATGTACAGTACCTTAGAGCTGGTGCTGTGTAGTTTAGCACTGATGGCTGTGGTCCTTGATGGTCTTAGTGATCAGGCTTGAGAGCTCTTCAGTGAGGGAAGCCTGAAACAAAGCGAACATCCTTCTTCCCCATTCTTTCTCATTCGTTGTTGATTTTTTATAGTCCTCTCCCCTTCCACAAAAGTAAGGGGGTGATCTCATCTGCTCCTGACACAGACTACCTTAATTTAAGACAAGGACTTGTTGTGTGTCCATCAGACATCTTTCCTACTACTTCTACAGGATTATTCCTGTTTCACAAGGTGTATTTCCTGGCTGTTCCACATGCTTTGTTCCTACCTTGCAAATTTTGCTGCTCACACACGTTTTGCTGTACCCTGTTTGTGAAATTATACAACAAGCCTGCATTTATCCCTTTGTGATTATATATTATTTATATACTTGTGCTTAACTTTGTTACAAAATGTTACACAATGTCACTGGTTAACCTGTTTTAGTGTGCTTATTTATATCTTCAAAGAAAGCAAAGATTAGTTATATCCTGCTTAGTATACTTTGAATTTATGGGTGCAACAAGCCTCTACATTGCTATACAACTATCATCTCCTGAACTCCTGAACTAGAACATTGTCCTGTACAAAGCAATGAGGCTGTTAAATCTTCTGACTTAATTACTCATACAAGGTGGAAAGCTAATCCACAAGTAAGACAGAAGAAGCCCTAAAGGGAGAGAACAGAGGTGATGCAATCCTTACCACCTATGACAGCTCAGGATATTCAGCAGTGAGATGCCTGAGAACAAAAATTTACTCTTTCATCTTTCATACTGCTGGATGGAAACTACAGCTTCTGGTGAACAATTAAACTAGAATTATTTTGTAATTTGAATGTGCAAGAGGCTTGATAAGTACTGAGAGATTTAGCTCATCGCAACTGTGAGTATAAGGCCCTACTCCACCATCTTTTATTTGCTCTGTTTATGGTTTGGAAGGCTGAAGGAATTAAATCTTTTTCCTGTACAAGATCATAGAATCATAGAATCATAGAATGCTTTGGGTTGGAAGGGACCTTTAGAGGTCATCTAGTCCAACCCCCCTGCAGTAAGCAGGGGCATCGTCAACTAGATCAGGTTGCTCAGAGCCCCGTCCAACCTGACCTTGAATGTTTCCAGGGATGGGGCCTCCACTACCTCTCTGGGCAACCTGTTCCAGTGCTTCACCACCCTTATTGTGAAAAATTTTTTCCTTATATCTAGCCTAAATCTACCCTCCTTTAGTTTAAAACCATTAGTCCTTGTCCTGTCACCACAGGCCTTACTAAAAAGTCTGTCCCCATCTTTCCTATAGGCCCCCTTTAAGTACTGAAAGGCCGCAATAAGGTCTCCCCGCAGCCTTCTCTTCTCCAGGCTGAACAGCCCCAACTCTCTCAGCCTGTCCTCGTAGGAGAGGTGCTCCAGCCCTCGGATCATTTTTGTGGCCCTCTTCTGGACCCGCTCCAACAGCTCCATGTCCTTCTTGTGCTGAGGGCTCCAGAGCTGGACGCAGTACTCCAGGTGGGGTCTCACCAGAGCCGAGTAGAGGGGCAGAATCACCTCCCTCGACCTGCTGGCCACGCTTCTTTTGATGCAGCCCAGGATACGGTTGGCCTTCTGGGCTGCAAGCGCACACTGCTGGCTCATGTCCAGCTTTTCATCCACCAGTACCCCCAAGTCCTTCTCCGCAGGGCTGCTCTCAATCCCCTCATCTCCCAGCCTGTATTGATATCGGGGGTTGCCCCGACCCAGGTGCAGGACCTTGCACTTGGCCTTGTTGAACCTCATGAGGTTTGCACAGGCCCACCTCTCCAGCCTGTCCAGGTCCCTTTGGATGACATCCCGTCCCTCAGGCGTGTCAACTGCACCACTCAGCTTGGTGTCATCTGCAAACTTGCTGAGGGTGCACTCGATCTCGCTGTCTATGTCATTGATGAAAATATTAAACAGCACTGGTCCCAGTACGGACCCCTGAGGAACACCACTTGTTACCAGTCTCCATTTGGACATCGAGCCGTTGACCACTACCCTCTGGTTGCGACCATCCAACCAGTTCCTTATCCACCGAACAGTCCACCCATCAAATCCATATCTCTCCAATTTAGAGAGAAGGATGTTGTGGGGGACCGTGTCGAAGGCTTTTTGGAAGTCCAGATAGATGACATCCATTGCTTTTCCCTTGTCCACTGATGCAGTTACTCCATCATAGAAAGCCACCAGGTTAGTCAGGCAGGACTTGCCCTTGGTGAAGCCATGCTGGCTGTCTCGAATCACCTCCCTGTCCTCCATGTGCTTTAGCATTGCTTCTAGGAGGATCTGTTCCATGATCTTGCCAGGCACAGAGGTGAGGCTGACAGGTCGGTAATTCCCAGGGTCCTCCTTTCTACCCTTTTTAAAAATGGGCACAATGTTTCCCTTCTTCCAGTCATGGGGGACTTCACCTGACTGCCATGACTTTTCAAATATCATAGAGAGTGGCTTGGCAACTACATCAGCCAACTCCTTCAGGACTCTGGGATGCATCTCATCAGGTCCCACAGACTTATGTGTGTTCAGGTTCCTCAGATGGTCACGAACCTGATCTTCCCTTAGAGCGGGAGGGGCTTTACCCCCCTGGACCCCATCTTGCGGTCCATCAACTCAGAAGGGGTGAGGAGAGAGGTTGCCAGTGAAGACTGAGGCAAAAAAGCTGTTGAGTACCTCAGCCTTCTCCTCGTCTGTTGACACTAGGTCACCATCCCTGTTCATCAGGGGAGGTACGCTTTCTTTATCCTTCCTTTTCTGGTTGATATACCAGTAGAAGATCTTGTATTATGTCTCAGTTTGGGCAATCCTTGTATTCTCAGCAAAATTTGATATCAAGCTTAATGTGACATAGTAATAGGATCAGAAATTCAACCTATTTCTAAATGCTTGTCCACAAGCTGCATAGACTGATGCACTTCCCAAGACCTTTGCTAAAAATAAAATAGATACTGACCTCAAAAGAAGTAAACTGTGTCTATAGATAGAGGAATTCCCAGAGGAAAAAACCACGTCTGTTGTGAAGTTACATAATAACAAGTTTTGATTTTCTCAGTTGCCAGGTGTGAGTCAATAGCTTATGTTTCTCACTGTACTCTTGATGAGCTGGCTATAGAGGACAATTACCATCTAATGTCATTTAATGGAGAAGTACTCTTTTTTTCACGTCAGACTTCTTATGTAAAAGAAAAAAAAATGTTATTGCCCTGACTGTCCTCCAAGAAAGTGGATTTAAAAACAGGTGAGCAAAATAAGACAGCCCTTACTTATCACGGAAAGAGGATTGAGACTTCAACCAAGCTGCAAAACTCATTAAATCATTGAAAGAGTGAGGTGATCTATCATGAAATAAGCAGTGAGCTAAACTGTATCTAATGTTTACATTAATATTTTTCAATGAAATTGTTAACTGGCCACATTTCCTTCAGTTTCTCAAGGTGTTTTCTCACACCAAAGTTTTCCAATTTAGAAGCATGGCAAACACAATCTATGTTATCTCAAACATGAACGGCTTGTATATTTGTTTAAACTGTTCACACAAGTCACTGAGCTGGTGTTTGGAGTTGAACAAGTCACGCAGTGAAACAGTGAATTGATATTGGGATTTTTATGATTAGAAGAGAAAATGCTGGTGGAATTTACATAAAAATTACTTAAATATATGTTGGGGATCATTTGACATATACTTTTGGGTTTTTGTTAACTTTTTTGAGTGGATATTTAAATGTCATGAACTTCTACTGCAATAACAAGGACTAGAAGAGCTGTGGTAAAAGGTGTTGGATGTAACATGCTCATAAGAACATGATTTTAAGTACAAGGATGTTCTTTGAATTAATGAGATCAAAACCAGATTGCATTGTAATGTATTGATTAAAAAAAGAAAATAACAGATCCCATGTTTAGCAACTGTTATTAAGCTCAATCACTTCAAAACAGCTAATATTACAGCTGAGACAGACTTACTGATTAATTTTTACTCATCAGTCAAATAAATCAGTTTTGCTTATTTTGATTGTTCTGTAATCAGAATTATTATAAAACGGTAAAAGCTTTCCATTATATTTCACATCAGCTCCTGCCAGCTAGTCTTCTGTGCAACTGTGAATAATTGCATGCTTAGGTGTTCAAGGGGGTTGGCTCTACACAGAAGCCCAGAATGGATTTCAGGTTAAGAGTTACAAACTGCGGTTAAATGTGAGATACACCCACAGAGCTGATGCTTCTATCGCCTTCTTTAATCACCATTTAATTTTTCTTTAGATGGCTCACTGACTCTGGGATACAGAGACAGAGCTCTCTGTACCTCTTTAATGGACGGAGCAGGGGAAACAGGACAGACGATATTGAATGTCTTCTAAAAGATAGCTGTAGCAAACAGAGAGTTAAGAAAAGTTTAACTAGATTCAGTGGGTTACCCACATGTTCTGAAAATTACATGTCAGCAGCGTTCCAGAGGTACTTCTGTTCCTTACCTCAACTACCACGTCCAAAACTGGAATTTTTTTGTGAAGCAATAAGATGTTATTCCTTGAGATATCCACCTGTGTCCTAAGTCAGGAGTAAAAATTGTACTAAAGCTAATCTCTAGCACTCAGACTCTTGGTTAACCAAAAAGAACTTAAGAGGTTTCCACTCTTGATACTTTCATTGAATAATTTATGGCCTCCCATGCTGGGTAAGATTACTTATTACACAACAGGAATTCCTGTGGTTGTGTTAATTCTCCATTCATCATCTCAGCTGAATGAGAAATCACTGTCTCCCCTTTTTTAAGATTGTAGGGAAAAGGCAAATTCAATCTTAGGAACTGCTAGGAAGGAAGAGAGAATGAAACTGAGAAAACTATTACACTACTGTATCGACTCAAAGTCTGCCCACACTTAGAATAGGATGTGCAGTCTGGTTGTTGCATCTAAAGACTTTAAATCAAATTCATAAAGGTTCTCAAAAGGGCAGCAAGGGTTATTAAATGTATGAAATGGTTTACTATATGAAGAAATTTCTAAATACACTTGGATTTTTTAGCCTGAAAGTCATTAAAGGGAGATAAAGGTGATTTATTGAAGAAGAAAAGGTATTAGCTCTTCACTCTCCATTCCAGTAAAAGAATTACGTCAAATCAAATGAACCTATCAAGTGACAGGTACAAACCCAATAAAATAAGTTAACCTGTAATTAAGCAGTTGAATTCCTTGCCACCACTTGTTGTCGATATTAAGTTTACTTACATGGGCTTGAAAAGACTTTGGACAAATTCATGGAAAAGAAATCCATAGAGAGTCTTTTACCTAGAAATTCATGGTGACTGTTAAATAATTGAGGCTAAGCTGCAAGTTGTTGGAGACAATATATACTCCATGCAATGTAATTTCAGTACTTCCTTTGTTCTTTTACCTCTCATAAGTATCTGCTTTTGGCACAGTTGAAAATGGGATGCAGGCCATGCTGGCCTGTGGTGTAACGCAGTATGACAGTTCTTAGGTTCAGAAGATATTATTATAATGACAGGTTCCTCTTCAGACATAAGCAAGTATTCTTTTCCAAAACAGAAGCACTTCTGAACAACAGGATTTCTGCTAGCTTTTAACATTGTGGAATTCTCTTGTGTGAAGGGAAATGAGAAAGAGGTCAAATAGGGAAAAGAAAGATTAGCCAAAAATGGAAAAACAGAGGAGAGCATTCATGTCTGGCTTTCAGTTTCTGGAAATTTTAGAAGCTCTGGTATGGAAATTATGTCTTATTTTTATTTATGCAGTGCTCAAGAGGACAGGACTATAGGAAATACTTATTAATAATTACTTTAGTGAATCAATTTCATCTAATGGTGAACCTGCTGATTCCTTAACATTGAGTAACCAACTGAATTACAGAAGCATACACAATGAGAATCTAGCTCAGATTACAGACTAATGTGTCTTCAAAACAGAAGAGTTAAAAATTTTTGATTTATAGCCTGTCCTTGTCTTCGGAGAATCTTGTACATAAATATTGAAATTGACCTTCTAAAGTGTTTTGCAAACATGAATCATCTAAATTATTTATGAGATAAGTAATTAAGAACCGGGAAGTATTTTTCTGAAGAATAAACCAGCTCTATCTCTAAAGACAATTCTGTCTTAAAGAAAACCACATTTCAGTGCCTGACAGAACAATTTACTAGTGTTCTCTGGTGCCACATCCAAATTTTCAGCTTGAGATTTTAAAGAATAGCAATGGGGTTTGTTTAGCTCTTGTAATCAACCAGTGACATTTACTTCTGTTTAATATTTTAAATTTACAAAGACCAGCTCCCTCCTCAAATAATCACATTTTAAAAACAGACTTTAAATTCTCATTTGAAGGCAATTCATAATTCCACTGATGAAAGCATTAGAGTACAGTCTAATTTCTTCCCAGTCATAAGGCCAAGCGAGCAACTTTAACTCAAAACTGCAATCACAAAACCATATCTCAATTTTCATTAACACAGAAAGTCACTTGGTAGCACACTGATTTTTCTTGTGCTTTTTTGTAAGCAACAGACAAATGAAAATAGTGGAATAAGTAGAAGAGATTGTCGGATTGTGTTCTTTAAAATATTTTGCTAAAAGCATATACTGCTTATATATTTAGGCTATATTTGACTTATCAAAGTTGAGAGTTTCCATAATTTCAGAAGCCTTAGTTCAAACTCATTTGAAAAGCTCAGGATAAAAATTTACTCTACTTTCTTTAGCTACAAGACATTAATTTTCTAGGCCTCAAAAATTTTGCAGTTGTTTGTTTGCTGGTGTGATGAAGCCATCCCCTAACACTGGGGCACACTGGCATGCTGTCACTGGACAGTGGGCTAGGACTGCCTGTTCAGCCCTTGAGCACTTACACGCTAGCACAGGACTCTTTCTTTGATCTTCACAGCAATAGCAGAACAGGACACTAGTGTGCATCTCAGAAACAGCACCTGGACGGTATGTGGGAGAAAACACACGCTTTTACTTTGCTTCAAACATTGAAAACTCCCAAGCATCATTCACTTCTACACATCCAAACCACCTAACAAGCTCTCAGCTGTTACAGAGTTCTTTCCACTTGACATCAGGGAGGCTCTCACAGCCAGCCACAGAAGAGACAAATTCTTGGCTAGCTCTGTAAACCACTCTCAGTGCAGAAGACACAGCTTCTCATTCCGCTGTCCTAGTTGTCTCCTTCCACAGACATCTTGCTTTAGGAGGTTAATAACATTGTTGGTATGCTTAAATACAGACAAGAAAACTTCAAGGAGAACTTAAAGCCAGCTATTTAGCTTCAGAGTGGTTCCTTTGTTCTCTTTGGGAAAACTAAATGTCAAGATGTTTCATGCAGCTCTGTAGGGTGAAGTTCTCTTCTGAGAAACACCTGTCATCTAGTCTTGCCTTCTTTGAAAGCAGCATTGATTTGCCTTGGAACATCCCTTACTATCTGAGTGTAAAATAATCTGTGTAGGTTTCTGCAATCCCTGCTTTTGACAAGAGAATCACTTCAGCCGTTAGTTTGTCCCTTTCCCCCTCCATCCCCCGTGTTAACAATTTTTGTTAAACAGAGTTTCCAAACTGACTCATGCAGATATGTTAAACATGTTCCTCACTGTTCTGTGGGCTTTGGTTAAGCTAGCAATATCCATTTAAAGAAGGTAAATGTGCCTATTCTAGCAGACAATATGTAGCATCACCTTGGGGTATATGTGACTGTCTATATACCTAATTTTAGTATTTTAATTTCTTCTGTAGCAGCTCCAGAATTTTCACTGTGTGTACACAGATGGGAATAAGGAATTCAAATCATTAGTAGAGTCTGACTAGAAGCAAGGACAAACAAGTGCATGGATGGCAATACGTAAGATGTGATTGGTGGCATGATGCTATGCCTTCTTGTTTAAGAGAACATTACTAAAAAATTTATATGAAATTCTACCACACTATTTCTAAGAACAATTATCAGAGCAGTCATGCTTTAAATGTATCATTCACTCGAGTGGAGAGAATGTATTTCTGAGCTCAATCAGGTTACCTGAGGCCTACCTTAAATTGTTTGGTTTTCTGTTTCCTATCAAAATACTCTGTTTCCCAGTCTGAAGCCTAGAATAAATAGTATCCTTTCCTTAGAAAATTGCATATATTAAGTTTTTGCTATGACAACTTTTCTGAGAAGTGTACTTTCCTTCATGCCCAAGTAATTGCAGCTTTTCCATTAATCAACCAGCTTTGTCCTATTCCCAGGGTGAAATGTGTCAAGAAAAAGGTTCTGAACTTATTTT
>VYZW01010718.1:0-45122 GCA_013401315.1 Balaeniceps rex | reverse complement strand
GGGCACACTGCTGGCTCATGTTCAGCCAGCTGTCAACCATCATCTCCACCAACATCAGTGCTGCCCTGTGGGTCAGCATCCAGGGCGAGGGACGCATTCTTGCTGCCGATGGTCCCTTGGGTCTCAGCTGACAGAGTCATTGTTGCCTTGAACAGCTAGTGGAAAAATGGGTGATTTTGATCAAGAAAGGGAAGGATGTGGTCAGACAGAAGCTGGAGCTAGTGTCCAACCACAGGAGAAATATCCCTGCATCAGCCAAAGTATTTGAAGGGTTCTCCTGGTATCCACGCTGCTCTGACCAGGTGCGATAGCTAGCATGCTATTTTCACTTGCTGTTATGGTCTATTTCTATTTGGAAGTAAATAGTTGAGGGAATGGGGAAGAAACCAAGCAACTGAAGTCAGAAGTGCCTGCCCCTGAAGCACCACATGCCCAGGGTCACCAGTAAGTGAGCCAGAGCGTGGGACATCCCGGTTACCTGTGCCCCTTTTGAAATGAAGGAACCAGAAGCGCACGAGGTCTGAGTGAACATTGGGTTCGTGCAGCAGAATAAGGACTGCTCCTTGTTGATTCCCGTCCTAACCACTGCTAGCATTCAGTTTGGGGTTTTTCTTGTAAGTCCTGAGTGCTGCCCGTGGAGCTGCTGAGCAGGGAGCGAAACAAAAGCTTCAACTGGCAAACCCTGGCCCTGCTTTGCAATCTCCTGTTGTGCTTCGCAGCTTTTCATGGGTACTGAGGGACAGAGCTCAGACTTTAACCCAGGTCTGAGACCTAGGGCTGGAGCCTTGTGTTAGTATGTTGGTAACAGGCACCGGATAACGCAAAATCGCAGCTAAAAATGTGCTCCTGGTTTTGATTGAGCTACCAAACCTTTCTGCCTTCAGCAGCTACAACTTCTCACATCTCCCCTGCTACCTCAAAGTGTGGTGTGTTTTCAGAAACCTGCTTCCCAACCACAGTCGCAAATCCTCTCGTAAGTCCGTTCTGCTTGCTCAGCATAAAATCGGAACCTGGTGTCTAGCATGAATTATTCAGGTTTATATGGCTATATCTCATTATGCTTTACTGCTCTTTAAAAGACATTCAGATTAGAAGTCCTGTGCACCTGACAGGTACTTAGGACATTCTGCATGGGTAAAATGAATATGCAGCGTTTCTGTGGTGTCTCAGGGCGGATGCACTATATATTTATAAAAACAATACAGTGTTTCTCCAAGAGTCTGCTGTAAAGCACGGGCAATCGGTGTAAAGACTTGGAGGACATCCCCTGGCTGTGTTTAGGCAAGTGAAGGGTGTGTGATATAGTGGCACCTGGAGATGTGGTTCCTCCATTGAGCTGGACTCAATGAAACCAAGGCATCAGAGCGTGTGTTGTGTGGGAAGAGGGAGGAGAGGGGAGCGGAGCCACAGCTGGCGTGAGAAGGCATTCCCTACGGCAGCGGGACTGGAAGCAGCCAGGGCAGAGTCTAGACAGCTTGGCAGCACTGCCAAATTCGTCATGCAAAGAGAGGATCCTACTTATTTCTGGAGTAAAAAAACATACCAATCATGCAAGGTGTCTCAACTCCGTAAAGCAGAAGCCCTGAAATGCCATGGGTGAACGTGAAATTGGCACAAATGTCTTTGCTTCACCCAGTACATTTGATTAGTCAGTATTTATCTGGGGAACAACTGCAGACTTTCCTCCCCTTTCCTTAGATTAGTGATGTTTATAGCAACAGTAACATTGCATGTTGATATTTATCATGGCAACAGGTAAATGAAGAAGTTATCGGGCTCCTCGGTATGTGGTATTTATTCTTGCCATAGCAAAGTGCAATGTTTACGTCTTTAACGGTATGTTTCTGTATCACCAAACTCTCATTTAAATAAGAGCTTGTACTGCAGCACTCTGAGAGAGCCAGAGTGCATAACATAGATCTGTTTGCTTAGATTTGGCAGATTTGTGATATTGGATCATTGCTAGTTCGTGCTTTTTCCTTTGGTTCACTGATCACAGGATTACCTTGCCTTTTTGTGCTTTAGCTCATCACGTCGTGTTGCAGCAGAACCAGTTTATCTCATTCCTCTCTTGCTCTTCACCCCAACAGGCATCCGTGGGGCGGAGGTTTCCCCCGTGCCTGGCTCTCCATCCCTTTCACTTGCATTTACATTGCATCACTTGTGGGGAGCTGCACAAACCTCTTCGTCATCGGGGCTGACCTGAGCCCCCACAGGCTTGTGCACCGTTCATGCTGGCCGTCACCAGTTTGGGTTTGTCTCTGTCTACAGTGCCAACTGTGATGAGTGTTTTCTGGGTTAAATACAAGGAAATAAATTTTGGAGCCTGTTTTGCTCAGCTTTATTTTGTTCATGCCTTCTCCTTCATGGAGTCCTCAGTGCTTCTGGCCATGGCCTTTCATCGCTATGTGGGCATCTGCTACCCACTGAGATACTCTTCCATCCCCACCAGTGCCAGGATAAGCAGGACTGGGCTGGCTGCTCTGCGCAGATACCTCTTAGGAGGGCTGCCATCTCCTGCTGTCTGACCAAGCAGATGTGCAGACATCGCATTCAGTAACTGGTATGACACTGCTGTAGCCATTCTCTTTCTGACCTTTGACCTCGTCCTCATCTTCACGTCATATACTGATTGCTAGGGCCATTCTGAGCATCACATCCCAGAGGGAGCGTCTCAAGCTTTGAACAACTGCCGGCCCCGTATCCTGGCAGTCCTGATCCTGTACGTCCCCATGGTTGGTTTGTCTGTGGTTCACCGCTATGGCCAGCATGCTTGCCCGCTCGTTCATGTCTTCATGGCCAACGTCTACCTGCTGGTCCTTCCCATGCTGAACCCCATCATCTACAGCATAAAAACTAAACAGATCCTCAGGGTCCTCTTGCCAAGGAGGAGCTTCTCTGGTGGGACATGAGAGAAGTCCCTGGCAGAGATCACTGCTCTGGGAAACACTCACTTAACATAATGATCCAGATGTCAGTTCCTCGTTTGGAAAGTGCATTTGCTTTGCATCCCGTGGGGCATCGACTCAACGAAGGTATTAACAGTTATTGTCGATATCCATACATTAAAACCAACTCATCAGAAATCC
The DNA here is from genome assembly GCA_013401315.1 of Balaeniceps rex. Taxonomy (NCBI): domain Eukaryota; kingdom Metazoa; phylum Chordata; class Aves; order Pelecaniformes; family Balaenicipitidae; genus Balaeniceps; species Balaeniceps rex. Next base: position 42,033 of record VYZW01010718.1, on the reverse strand, counting down.
CAGTGTGGAGTGGGTCACAGCTGCCACTTGGGTCTGTCCCCCTGCCGCCGACGAGGGGCAGCCAGGCATTTTCTCAGGTCCATAGATTCTAGCTGACCATTAAAGCATTTTATAGCCCACAGTTTCTTGTAGTTATCCCTGTCCTCTGAGTCCTTCACATGTTTTTCACCCTGAGTACCTGAATAATGCTCTGCGCCACCGAAGGGCTGCACAATCAGTCGCAAGTCAACTGCAGTGACAGCACAATAGTCGTGGATGGTTATTTGATATTTGTCTTGCTGTTTTACTGCAGATGAAGTTTCATCTGTTCCAGATGATTTTGACAAGAGGAGCAACATGAAAATGGAAATTTAAATAATCTCAGCCCCCTCTGTTTTCCAGCTGATTCTGTTCATGGAATCCATAATTTGCACTACAGCCTCTTCTTGGCCTGGTATGGCACAGTGATACAGACAGCTCCTGCAGCCTCTCACGATGACCCATGCTGTTTATTGCTCTTTTTCTCCCCTCATTTCTTTCTCTTCTCCTGTCCTTAGATTTGAAGGTCTTGGTAGCAGGGTTTGTCTTTTCACTCTACACCTCTAATACTATATCGAAGTATCTGATCTGTGCTTCAATGTATAGCAAAGGCACAGATGCTAAATACTACTGCTACCAATTGCTTCTCTTCCTGGGCACTTTTACCCTTCCAATTCTCTCCCCATCCCAGAAGAGGGCCACAAAAATGCTCCGAGGGCTGGAGCCCCTCTGCTACGAGGCCAGGCTGAGAGAGTTGGGGCTGTTCAGCCTGGAGAAGAGAAGGCCCCGGGGAGACCTTAGTGCGGCCTTGCAGTGCTTCAAGGGGGCCTAGAGGAAAGATGGGGACAGGCTTTTTAGCAAGGCCTGTGGTGACAGGACAAGGGGTGATGGGTTTAAACTAAAGGAGGGCAGATTTAGGCTGGATAGAAGGAAGAAATGTTTTACACTGAGGGTGGTGAAGCACTGGCACAGGTTGCCCAGAGAGGTGGTGGAGGCCCCATCCCTGGAAACATTGCAGGTGAGGTTGGACGGGGCTGTGAGCAACCTGATCTGGTTAAAGATGTCCCTGCTCACTGCAGGGGGGTTGGACTGGATGGCCTCTACAGGTCCCTTCTCACCCAAAGCATTCTATGATTCTATGATTCTATCCCACTGTGGGGGGAGTGAGCAAGCGGCTGTGTGGGGCTGAGCTGCCCACTGGGGTTAAACCACGACAAAGATATATATTGTAGAAATATTGAATTACTAAGTAAAAGAGACAACTATATTTATCATCATATGTGTTTCATAGCTGTGGCAGATGCACTGTGTAGCTTGCGTGCAGCCAGCTGCAAAACACCATCAATACCTAAAATTCAGCCAATGCAGTTGGGAAACTTTTCCTATCAATAACGCATCCACTTTGAGCTTCAAAAGAGTGATTTCTCCAAGTTCAGGAAAACTGTTTGAGTGGAGGGGCTGGGAAGGTTCCCAGGGCAGGCATTTTTCAGCAACTTCCCCTCTTTCTGTTCCTTTTCCTCCGTATTAGATATGCTTTTTCTTTCTGACTTGCGAGACACAGCTTTCAAAGACAGCTGAGACGATGGGTGTGATGTCATCTGTTACCTCAGCTCTAACGTTCCCCCCAAAGGCTCTGCGCTCCACACAAACTGTTTTGTGGCACAGAGATCTTTTAGGAAGACTCTGGATGAAACACCTTCAGGGACAGCGTTCACCACCGTCCGTGGTCACTTGTTCCAGCAGTGAGTTATAGTCACCATTAAAAAACACACCTTGCTTTATCTTGAAATGTGAATCCTAAAGCCATTTTGGATTTGCCAACAGGCAGCACTAAAATGTCATCTTACACACAAACGGGCACCAGCCCTGAGGTGTAAAAAATCAGCAGACCTGCTCTGTTTGACACGCAAAGGCTCGAAGCACAAGGGAAACCTGCGCGTTGGACGATGCTCCTGAGAGCTCTAATTCTCCGTTCTGCCTGTCCCGCGATGATGGTGGTTCAGGGCTGTTTGAGGCACTTTCTGTATCACCCCTGCATCTTGCACCTCACCCTGGAGACAACTTCAGATTTAAGGCTGCCTTGATTTTCTTGCACAATCCCTGAATCAATGATCACGCTTCATCGCTCCTTTGCCCAGCTGGTGGGAACTCGATGGGGAGTTCACTTATGCCCACAGATACAGATTTGTGTTTCTTCTTTCCTTGAAGTAGCTGTAGCCCCACCAGGATGAGGAACCTCCCATCTGGCTATGATACCCTGGTGGGACTCAGAGGGTCCCCATTGTCCCAGCCTGTGTTCTTTGGTACAGACCAGAGACAGAAACCATCGTCCTTGGGGCAGCCAAGAGCGTGGAGGAGAAGGTCAGTGCATTGCCGTGGCGTGGTGCCGTGCACCCTAGCTCACATTCGAGAAGGAGAAATACCTGATCGCTATACTTTGTTCACTTATTAAAACCACACTGAAGTGGCAGTACAACGTTTTGAATAATACATGGATTTTTCATTACGCTTTATTGAAAAATTATTCACTCAGGTAAAATCATGAGGGACAAAGTGTCACTGCCTGCTGGAAATGCTTTCACAATCATGTATGCCCTGATTATAACCTCTGGGTCTTATCCTTCAGCCATACTGTCTTTTTCCACCAATACTTATTTTTTTGCATAGTTCTAACTCATCATGTTAGACATTTTTAGCTGTTTTAGAAAACATATGCACCAAGAAAAGCCTGTATACTGATTAATAGTATTTTTCAGCACAGCATTTTAAAGCGAAACGAACTCCCTGCGTCTCAGGGCAGAATCGAAAAGAAGGTTTTAAACCTCATCTCCTCCAGGTCTGTTCACATGTTTGCTCAGGTCTCCAATCCTCTTTCACAACAAGGCCTCACATCTCAAGCTCGGCACTGGTGAGGCCGCAGCTCGAGTGCTGTGTTCAGGTTTGGGCCCCTCACTCCAAGAAGGACATGGAGGTGCTGGAGCGTGTCCAGAGAAGGGCAACGAAGCTGGGGAAGGGTCTGGAGCACAAGTGCTGTGAGGAGCGGCTGAGGGAGCTGGGGTTGTTCAGCCTGGAGAAGAGGAGGCTGAGGGGAGACCTCATCGCCCTCTACAACTGCCTGAGAGGAGGGTGCAGCGAGGTGGGGGTCGGTCTCTTCTCCCAAGTAGCAAGCGATAGGACGAGAGGCAATGGCCTCAAGCTGTGCCAGGGGAGGTTTAGATTGGATATTGGGGAAAAATTCTTCACGGAGAGGGTTGTCAAGCACTGGAACAGGCTGCCCAGGGCAGTGGTGGAGTCCCCATCCCTGGAGGTATTTAAAAGCCGGGCAGACGAGGTGCTTAGGGACATGGTTTAGTGGTGGACAGGTACGGTTGGACTCAATGATCTTAAAGGTCTTTTCCAACCAAATGATTCTGTGATTCTATGAAAGGAGGAATCTGGGAAATAGAAGATGCACATCCCTTCCCTCCCTGACAGTCCTTAACCGAAATGAATGTGAAACTCATCTGACTCCTTCCTGAGCATCAGCCAACATGCTTTATACCTAATGCCAACCAAAGCATCCTGCACCAGCAAGTGCAAAGCAAATCACTGGGCACAAGTCCCTGAGAAAGACTCTGGGGCCTTTGGGAAACTGCAGGCAGGATGGCTGGCGGCTGTACCGGTCGGGCTGCGGAAACTCCAAGGGCAGAGCTAGCAGAGGCAGTGTTTGTTGTAGCCATAAAAATATCATTATAAATACATAGCTACTGTATGTAGCAGCTGCAAATATGTCAGGCAAATCTAGTTTGCAGTGAGAGGTGCTGCCTTTTATTAGATGAACTTACAGTCAGAAAAACTATAAAAATCTTTCAAACTCGCAAGCTGTTCTTCCAGTCGGAAAGGTAGCAATCCTCACAGCTAAATATAGCTTAAAGAAGAACAACTCTGAGATTTATGGAACGCATTTCACATTTCTCTTTAATGCTTGTTTTTAGCATCCAGTGGAATCAGGAGTTTGCATTTTTATGGTGATTTTCTGGTTGCCTTGAAATCCAGCTCTGAGGTTAAGGTGGGGTTTCCTCTGTTTCCCCATGTTTGTTCAGGACAGCAGCATCTGGGGCCGCGGGGCAGATGTGCACCCACCACTGCTCCCGGGGAGCTCTGGGCGGTGGCTGGGGTCTCCATCCTCCGGAGCCCCGTGCATGCATGTGAGAGGCTCCAGAGGACACAGCCGCCCTGTGGTCCCCGGCCACGTCCCAGGAGCTAGCTGAGGAGCCTCCCAAGGCGCCACGCCATGTCCTCCCCAGTGGTCCCAGCTCCAACCCAGTAAAGCTTTTTCTGTTCATCCCTGGCGGTATGAGGGGCTGTTGATGGAGACCAGCACTGGGATCATTGTCTTGGGGATGGATGTGCATTGCTGGTGCGGGAGGGATGCTGTGTCTTTAACAACCATTCCCAAGGCAGGAGCTGTAGGAGAAATCGTCAGCGCAGCAGCTACCTAAATCAGCAACCACCCACCCCGAGAGCCCGGCTCAGCACGGCGTCCCAGTGAGCTGTGCATGCAGCGGGACATGACCGTGCAGCCCCTTTGGTGTCTGTAACTCATGCATGACCGGGCTCCTTCTCCACCCGGAATGCGCTGGGTTTGCAGGCACTGGCATGGCCGTGGTGCCACGCACCGCACTGCAGTGGATGTCCCTGCCTGTCAGCCACTGGAGCTGGAGGTTTTCCATTTGCTTTGAAGACAAGGTGATTGCCTGCTGAAACGCAATGGCAGAAACATTCCTCCCTCCCTGGACAGGTTCTGCCTCATCTTCTCTCCACACCCCAACATCCCGGCCATAGCCTGCAGCTCTGTGTCTGTCCCCCTCCCATTTAGGCTACTCAAGCTGTACCCTGTCCCACCTCGGTCACTGTGGGTCACTTTGGCTGTTAATGCTTGTCGTGGTTTAACCCCAGTCGGCAACCAAGCACCACACAGCCACTCGCTCACCCTCCCCCCCCAGTGGGATGGGGGAGAGAATCGGGAAAAAAAAAAGTAAAACCCGTGGGTTGAGATAAAGGCAGTTTAATAGGACAGCAGAGGAAGAGAAAATAATAATAATAATAGGGATAAAAGAATATACAAAACAAGTGATGCACAATGCAATTGCTCACCACGCGCCGACCGACGCCCAGCCAGTGTCCGAGCAGCGATCGCTGCCCCCCTGCCAACTCCCCCCAGTTTCTATACTGAGCATGACGTCATATGGCATGGGATATCCCTTTGGCCAGGTTGGGTCAGCTGTCCTGGCTGTGCCCCCTCCCAGCTTCTTGTGCACCTGGCAGCGCATGGGAAGCTGAGAAGTCCTTGACCAGTGTAAGCACTGCTCAGCAACAACTAAACCATCAGTGTGTTATCAGCATTATCCTCATCCTAAATCCAAACCACAGCACTGTGCCAGCTACTAGGAAAAAAATTAACTCTATCCCAGCCAAAACCAGGACAATGCTGTACACCACCTTGGGAGGGTGGGACAGTTGTGGGACCAGCTCAGGGGACTCTCTGGGGTGAGGTGTACAGCCCGTGGAGTGCTGAAAGCCCACCACGGGGCAGGGAGGGAGCAACAGACCCAGCCACTCATCTCGTCATTGTTTTTCTCAACCTGTGTTTAGATTTAAAGATTGCTTTGATCTTAACTTGGGAAGCCAACGTGCAGAGACCCCAGCATTTGGCTGGGATATATATGCATATAAAAGGCTTGGAAGATCTGGAGTCTGCACTCCTTGGATTTATTAGTGTTATTGACAGTGTTAACATGGGAGGTTTGTATCAGGAAGATGTGTAAGCGTATAACAACGTTTGCTTTTCTGTTTAAACAGGGCCAGCGCCTGGCTTGCCTTGGTGCAGCCCCCCTTCAGCTGGAGCGTACCTGTGAACCGCTGACACTCTGTTGTAAAGTGAATTCATCCATTTCTGCCTTTTGCCATCAATGAGATTGAAAAAGAAATTAAGCACAGAAGTTGAAACAGGCAAAGACCATTCTAGGCTGAATAAACACACAAGAGTGTTTCGCTGCTCGTGCAATGTTAAAGGTGATCTGCAGTTTAAAGCGATAAAGATCAGCTGAGACTCCCAGCTGAATAAATCACTGCAGGGATCGCTGAGCTCCGTGATAAATCCTCCCTCAGGAGTCCAAACACCTCTCCTGTAACACACATTTAAGGGATTTTTAGTGCTACGCAAAGATCATGACAAGCAGAAGGCTTTGATTCTGCTGCACTGGGCGCAGCAGACACTCACATTATTCGTGTAGGAAAACATCTGTCTAGGCATCCATCTATCCAGATGTTCGCTTAAAAATCACTCGGTGGGTCTTATCTTTCAGATTCTTCACTTTGCTCTTAGTCATCAACAGAAAAGTAACTAATATCTTGCTTCTGAAACTTTTTCCAATTACTCTAAGAGTCTGGAGCACACTCTGTCATTTGTGCGTGGTGGGACCTGAAGGGCCATACGTAGCCTGTCCTCCCTGGTTCGGATTTAGACCCTGACACTCTTCAGTGAAGCTAGCGTGAATCTGGAGAAACCCTGTTAAAGGCAGCAGTCCCATTTCTATTTCACAGTAATACACTGCGGTTGATGACTGATCTCATCTCAGCCTCAAGCATTACTAAAGCAATTTTACCTCATCGCTGCTGTTCAGATACCATGGGGAGGGAGGAAAGAGCAGAAGCCTGGAAAAAGGCAGAGGAAAAAAAAAGTCTTTAAAATTGGAAGAAAAGGAGGTCTGAACACTCCAGTAGTGTTGGGCTGGTAGGGGGCTGGAAGGGGGCTGGCACGGGCCAAGTGTGTACAAAAACTGCAGGGGCCGTCCCGGTGCAGCTTTGGCCAGAAGGGCCGGTCGTGGTCCCCGTCTTTGGAGTCACGCACAGTTTAACAGCCTGGGGGTGCTGGGACAGGGCGCAGGTCCTTGTACCGCCAAGCTTCGTGATGCTCCCCCCCAAAAATCCCAGCTGCCAGCAATTCACCAGTTAGGGATTCCCTGCGATGTTCATATTCCTGCGTTTAGACTCTAAGGTAAAATTTAGTCACAATCCCTAGAAAATTTATACATAAATGAATGATCAAATAATGGTTTTTGGCAAATAATGAGACAAGCAGAAACTTTTATGAATTTGTCAGATACAAATCATATCAATCAGATCATTTCTCCTGTGTGGAAGGGTAGCAAAGTTTGTACATAGGGGAAAAGAATATATCTCTTAATTTTTGAGATGAATTAGCACACATATTACATAATATTTTCATAAATGACCCAGAGAATACTGCTGAGCTTGAACCATTATGGGGAATTTTCGAATCCCATTTCTTGTGCTATTGCAAAGAAAGATGAAGCAAGAATCTGAATGAGCATCCTGGACCTTATATCAGCCTGGGTAGCAGAGTAAAGAAAATCCTTATTAAATCCACAGCTTCTCCAGAAGCACAGAAAAAAGAAAGATTAGTGCCCAGGGTAATTTTGAAAAATTGAAGGAATGGTCAGAAAAAAACCCACAAGTAGAATAAAATTCACATTCAGGATGGGGAAAACGTGTGTAGATAGCAGAAAAGACTGGAGAGGTTACAGTGGTGTTTATAAACTGGAGAGCAGTCACCAGCGATGCGGTGCTGAGAGGCGAGACATCGCGCTGGGATGCATCTATGAGATCTGATCGCTGGCTCATTTGGCCTCCTGAGACTTTCCGTTTTTACTTCTCCATGGATTATAAGATAAACTCAACTCTGAGTATTTAGATTTCAACTCCACTTCAGCTGTAAACTGTGTGATTTGGTGAAAAAGACAACAGCCGGCTGTATTAATTTTGCGAGTGCTGCTAGACATGCTAGGTGTTTTATGAATGGTTATCTATGCGTCTGTCTCTCTGGGAAGGATGGATATCACACTTCTGACAAAAAGGCTTTCAACATTGATTGATGATCAAGCCTGGCAGGAGACTTTTTTTTTTTTGTTCTGAGGTAGGAAATTCCAGAAAAGAAAAAAAAAATCACTTTATGCAACAGAGGGACTCCCAACTGAAGTGGGGGAGGTGTTTCCATGGGAGGGTTGCTAGCTGTGACTTGTGCTGATCACAGCTCCCGAAGAGGAGGCTGTAAGTGGGCATCAAAGCTATTTGGGACGGCTGAGATAGTAGGGCTGTATATAGAAGTGGTTGTGAGTTGATAATCTCACTGAAATCAGAATGGTTCAAGGATTATGAAATGTGAGGTTGCTTAGAAAGTAGAACCCACAGAGTTCAACTATACAGCGGAGCCATAACAATCAGTTGTTATTATTAACGATAATTAGCACAAATAAACACAGTGCTCGAGTGAGCTGTTGCCACAGATGGCCTTGCGTCTGAATAGATTTGTCCCACAGATTTTGTTTTAAACTTCATTTTACTTGGTGCTTTTGTTCTAGATGAGGACTGTCTGGCTAGAAAGGAGATCTGTGGGAAAGGGCCTGGGGTGCTGGTGGGTACAAGTTACCCCGACGTCACCAGGAGACGTGAAGGTGGACAGCGCTGGGTCTTTGGGGTGCTGGGGCACGCAGGCTGTGCAGGGCAGTGGTTCCTCCCCAGTTCAGCACTGGTGAGACCATGCCTGGGCACTGGGTCCAGTCTGGGTCTTCCAGTAGAGCAGACAGTGACAGGCTGGAGATGCTGGAGCCCGGGCTGTGTGGTTTTTACTACGAAGCTATCTACTTTGACTCATACCTCAACTAGATGTATTTCATCCATACCTTCTCCACCGTCAAATCTGCTGTGCTCATGGCCATACCTTGACCTCTTTGTCATGATCTGCAGCCCCCGAGGCATACATCCCCCTGACAAACTCCCTGGTCACCAAGACTGGTATGGGGTTGACCATCCAGGCAGTATTTCTGGTGTTCCCGGCCTCCTTCCTCCTGAAGATGCTGCAATATCACTGGGTAAATGGTCTCTCACACTCTTTCTTGTCTACACCAGGATATCATCTGCGTGGCCCAGCCACATTTATATGACATTTATGAGACAGCAGCATTTATGGCTTAAGTGCTCTTTCCTCAATGGTTTCAGACTCACCGTTACTTGTTCTGTTGTACATCATGATCCTTGAGACTATCTTGAGTATTGCATCCAAGGAGGAGCGGTCCAGGGCCTTGAACATTTGCATCTCCCACATCTGTGCTGTCCTAATCTTCCACATCCCCGTGGTCGGTCTGTCTATCATTCACAAGTTTGGGAAAAAATGCTTCTCCTATTGTCCACATCCTCATGGCCAACGTCTGCTTGCTGGTCCCACCATGATGAACCAGTCTGTGTACAGTGTGAAAACCAAACAGATCTGTCCCACCAGAAAGCTGCCAGAAGCCAGATGTGACTGCACAGTCATGGTGTGAGCTGCACCGGAGCTGAGGGGTCTGGCCGTGATGGCACAGGCGGGTGGGTAAAGCCTTGCAGGTGGCAGTGGAGTCACACAGCTCAGAAGGGCGATGAGGATTAGGTTAAAAGTTTAAGGTCAAACTCATCACCCGGTGCCAACTGGAATAACTGCTAAGACTTGGGCAATAAAATTCCAGTTGAAAGGTGTGCCGTTGTTACGGTCAGATGTAGCTTCTTGCATTGCGCGTGGAAGATGTTATTAATTAGAAGAAATGCGTATAACTCTGAGTGATGTAACTGCATAAATATTTTAACCAAACATAATTTCCTCTATTGATTTTCCTCTTACAATAATGTCTAATGGAGAATGACATTCTGCCCACTTTCTTTGGTAAAAAAAAAAAAAGAAGGAATAAATACTTCAATAAAGTTTAAAATGTTGCAGCAGAGCACTGGATATATCCACCAGTATTATGCTGGGAACATCAGCAATTTGTATCAGTTAATTAGGGAACACAGCCATCACAGGGATCGGAAAGGGGTTATCAGTAAGAACAGTTATTCTCAGTGGGTACAAAGGAGAGTTAAAGATTAACCGGAAAAAGCGAATGCAGGCTATCAGGAGACAGGCAGTTTTGACAACCAGGTCTGTGGGTCTGTGGAGGAGCTGACAAGGGAGGCCCTCGAGGTGGAATTCCTGCTGGATGAATCATCTCAGACAGATGGGATAAGCCATGAGACACACCAGGAGGGTGGGTTTGCCCGGGGTGTCACATACAAAGGCAAAGGTGTATCACAAAATCATAGAATCATAGAATCATAGAATGCTTTGGGTTGGAAGGGACCTTTAGAGGTCATCTAGTCCAACCCCCGTGTCCCAGGGGATAGGGGCTGAGTTGTGAGACATCAACCTCTCACGGTGGCAGGTAGCCCAGCTCCTTGTCCTGCCCCTCCTGCTCCCCTTCCCTTATTTCCTCTGTATTAGGGGACTGATGAATTTTCTCCAAGTGCTGCAACGGAGGGTTCAGCCTGGTTGCTGGTGCAATGGCTCTCTCTTACAAGGGTGCTGGAGACGAAAGCACAGCAAATCATAGAATCATTAAGGTTGGAAAAGACCTCTAAGATCAACTAGTCCAGCCTTCAACCCAACACCAGCATGCCTACTAAACCATGTCCCAATGTCTGGTTNCTGCTCCCGTCAGCAATGGAGCAGTGGTCTGACCGCACGGGTCACCCTGCAAGTAGAAATGTGCACGCATTGCATGGCAGCAACAGCCCCAAGATCTTTTAAAACTCTTAAACACCAACCATCTGCAGCTGCAGATCTGAGAAAGTTCCTGTATTTATTGGTTTAACATCTTCTTTTGAGACTCCTGGAAGGAAAATATTTCATCATTTGCATATAGTAAATCTTTAGTATCTGGCTTTTTCCTCAAGGCAAACATTTCCTGAGCATTTCCACCCTGACTGACAGTTTCACTGTCCGTACAGTGACTGAGTAATTCCTCGATTCTTTTTCTTCAGTTATTGCTTAGAAAACCTCTCTCTTAAAGTCTTTTTTCCTGGTCATGGGTTTTTCTGTGTCTTGGGAGCTGTATGAATTTCCCACGCTTCCTACATTAGTATTCATACTAATCCCTATCAACTTCCCCTTTCTTCCAGTTTTCATATTTTTTACAGCTGATTTACCATCCTGTGTAAATCAAGGACAGCAAGGTGTATGTGTCTGTGTCTGTCTGTCTGTCAGCTCCCACATAAGCTCTTAATTTTCTGCTGATTTTCTACGAAGTCTGACAGGGCCGGAACAATCATGGGGATATCAAGAGCCTCCAGGTTTAATGAGAACAGTCAGGGGTCTGGAGAAGGGAGATCCTGCCAGTGCCAGGCAGGAGGGAAGGGTCCGGAGGGGCAGCTCAACCCACTGCTCAGCATCGGGAGCTACGCGGGATGCAGAGCAGGGAAGGACAGACGTCGATGCTCCCATCGCGCAGGGAGTGATGTGCTCACCTGCGCAGCCTTGAATGTGGCTCTCGGGAAGATGCACAGCCTTGAGCCATAAACCTTTTTATAATAATTCACCCCATTTATTAAATCTTCTGGTTTTGGTTTCCTGAAAAAAGGATCACATCTGGGGGCAGATTTTCAATTATTACAAATTAGCAAAAATTCGGTGGTGCAAAGGGAGCAGTGCTGACTTTTGGCAGTAGGAAGGACCAGTAAAATTTAAAGGGTTGATTATGTTTATCTAGCTTGTACTGAAGAGGTCAGAGAAACTTGAACAGTAATTCCTGCATTTAGTCTAACACAATATGTTTTTCTCAGCTTATACCTAGGAAAACATTATGATATTTTCTGAAAAAATTGAGATACAAGATATAGAATAATATAGAATCATAGAATCATAGAATGCTTTGGGTGGGAAGGGACCTGTAGAGGCCATCCAGTCCAACCCCCTGCAGTGAGCAGGGACATCTTGAACCAGATCAGGTTGCTCACAGCCCCGTCCAACCTGACCTGCAATGTTTCCAGGGATGGGGCCTCCACCGCCTCTCTGGGCAACCTGTGCCAGGGCTTCACCACCCTCATTGTAAAAAATTTCAAGAAACATGCACCCAGTGGGGAGCTAGACATGGCATAGTCCAAGCAGAAAACATGCATCTGATCACATGTAGGTCGAACCGAACCATGAATAAAGCTCCGATGGTAATGGGATAACACCAGATTGCATCAGCCCGAATTCTGGTCTATGGTTCCCGCTAATTTCTCCTTTTTCATTAGTGATGCAATTTAGTCTGAGGAAACATCTAGGAGGAAATCTGATCAGCAGCGATGCTGGGCTGAGTTTAAAACCGTAGGAAACCAAGTTATTTCACATACATACACTCTGCTGCTTTGGTCCAGACCGTTTCTCCACGCTTTCCTTTCAAAGGAATAACATCCCTGTCACCGCGCTTGCCCAGTCCTGCAGAGTACTTGGGTCACCTTCTCTCGAATGAGTTTGTTTTTCATAGTGTAGACGACAGGGTTTAGCATGGGTGGCAGGAGCACATAGAGATTGGCCAACAGGATGTGAACATGGTGGGGGACGTTGCGGCCAAACCGATGAGTGAAAAATGAGAAAAATGCTGGTGTGTAGAACATTAATATAACGCAGGCATGAGAGCTGCAGGTGCCAACTGCCTTGAGCTGGGCATCCTTGGACGAGAGCCTGAAGACAGCCCGGAGAATGAGGATGTACGATACCCCGATGAGCACGATGTCCACGCCTGGGGACAGAAGGGTGGTGGCAAAGCCATACCAGATGTTAACGGAGATGTCGGCACAGGCCAGCCGGGCGATGCCCATGTGCTCACAGTAGGTGTGTGGCATGACGCTGTGTCCGCAGTATGGCAGCCTCTGAAGGAGGAATATTGTTGGGAACATCACGCAAAAGCTCCTGGCTATGGCAGCCAGCCCTATCTTGGCTATCACCGAGTGCGTGAACACTGTGGCATATCGCAGGGGGTTGCAGATGGCCACGTACCGGTCAAACGCCATGGCCAGCAGAATGGTCGACTCTGCAATGAAGCTCAGGTGTGTGAAGAACATCTGGGTAAGGCAGGCGTGGAAAGACATCTCCTTGGAAAGGGACCAGAATATGCTCAGGGCTTTGGGCACTGTGGAGGAGGATAATATGAGATCCGCCACCGCTAACATGGCCAGGAAGAGGTACATTGGCTCGTGGAGGCTTCGCTCTGTCACAATGAGAAATAAGAGGATGACGTTGCCAAGGAGCGCTGCAACGTACATCAGGCAGAATGGGATGGAGAGCCAGGCGTGCAGGTCCTCCAGGCCTGCCATGCCCAGCAGAAGGAAGGAGGCAGGCTGCAAGCTGGTTTGATTGAGAGCCGCCATGGTGGGATGATACCTGAATTCGTCTGGGCTCCCTTCCCTGTAAGTGAAAACAGTGGAAGAGGTGGGGACCACAGTGCGTAATACAGAAAAACCCACCCGAGTTTCCCTAGAACACTTTATTTCTCTGGATCTCAAAGTGTTTTCAAAAACCCCTCCCCCACACATCGGGGAAGCGTGCTTGAGATACTGACTCCAAACCAAGCAATAAATTAAATTAAAAAGTGTATTTTGTAGACTTAGATATTGAAATCTAGCAAAGGGATTTACCAAGGTTCACAAGCTTGGCAAAGGACCCAGGAATCCAGCCCCTCCAATTGCTGTTATTTATTGTACTTTTATTCTGTAGCACCCAAAAGCAGGAGATGATTTGGGACTGACTGACACTGATTTTATGCAACACGCTATTTCTTTCAGTACCCACCTCACCTCTCTCCTCACTCATTCACGCCACGTTTTGCATGACGGCAGACTAGCGTCCCTGCAAGGCAGGGAAGGCTCACAGGGCATCCAGGGCAACAAGGCTGTTTACTGATGGCTGCATCGCATCAATACGAAAGGGTGATCCACGAACCTGTGCAGAACAAAGCAGAGTGGAAGATCAGCACCCCGCAGAGTAGGTGATCTCAGGGAAGGACTGTGTGCTGGGGAGGCAGAACAGCTGCTGAATTTTAAAGCAAATTCAGAAGCAAAAGGTCTAAGGCAGAGCATGGCTGTTGATAGGAAAGCTGTGCAATCCTGGAGCTCAGGGTCCTCAGCGTTTGCTTGTGTCAGAGCCCAGGGATTGCCCCACTGCGTAACGGGGCGCGGGGGCATTTGCACTGCAGCTGGTGAAATACAACCCAGCAGTGCTGCCCTGGTGTAATCTGCCCCTCGCTGCGTCACATCTTCCTATTCTGGTCTCAGCTGGCCACATCTGCCTCCAGCTGTGCACCGAACAAGCCCAAATCCTCCAGTGACCCAACATGCACAGGGTCTGTGTGCGCAGAGTCCTCTCTGTGCATGCCAGCGACTGCTGCAGCTTTCCTCTTCGGTGCTACCTTGGGACTTCTGTCCGTGCTTCCCCTTCCTCTGCAAGTTGCTCAGCCCTACCCAGAAGGCGATTTGCAGTATTTCCAGCGAAATAACAAAGCCACCCATGAGGGCAGCATCAGCCAAGCTAGTCGAGACGTGAAGAAGAGCTATGAACCCTTCGCAGACAGTGGGTGGTCAGGGCTAGGTCTCCGGCTGCTTTGACTGGCAATAGCCTGTCTGGTGATGACAGCGGAAACCTTTGCTGATGGTCTTCTGCTTCCTTGAATGCACATCCCAGTCCCTTTATTGGGAATTACACATGAAAGGCAGCATGAGGTCATCAGGCAGATTTCAGCTTTTTAGAGCCAGGCTGTGATCTCCTGCATGAAATGTTGGTTCAGGTGGAGCCTGGGAAACTCTCCTGCAGGCAGCTGATGCAGGCAGCACACCCTTCAGGTCAGAGAGGGACCCTGGAGCCAAAGTAGCAGCATTTACATGACAAACCCGGGCTGGGAAATGGTGTTTCTTATCTCAGGGCCTAAAGCTACAGATTGGAGTGGTCCTGGGGAGTTTCTCCCAGCTGCAGAATTTTAGTTCACCTCAGCCACAGAAACCTGCCAAATGACAGCTACTGCAAATAACTCACCAGCTCCCGTTACAGCCGGGAATGAGGATACCTGCCTCCGAACCCACGGGGACACCTGCAGAGAGGGGCAGGGAGGCAGCGATATTTACACACTCCCCCTGCGTCCCCATGGAGCTCGCACGCAGCCGGGAGCGGCAGAGCTCTGGTCTGTGCTGCTTGGATGAATGTGGTGGAAAGTATACAAAATAAATGGGGTTTTGAGCAGAACTCCTTTAACGTGAGCTGCTTGGTGAGACATTACCTTCCATTGCCTGCACAGATTATGGCATGGGACGGAGCGCACAAAGCCTTCGGAGTGCTGCATCATCTCCTTTACAGCGGGGCTGGGATGAGGTGGGATGGCTGAAGACAGACGGATGAGTGATGCTGACCTCCTCCAGCCAACCTTACCAAGACGGCACAGGATCTGCTGCCATCCCCGCCGCCAGCCTTGCTCTGCCTGCCTCTGTGGGGGTTCAAGCACTGCTGCTTCAAGCAGCGGGGTGGTTAATACAGTAGATGTGTCTGCTCTCTGCAGCAGGCTTTCATTGCCATTCCCAGTCCGAACGCTCAGTGTTGGCTTGTACTCTGTGAAGACTCTCTTTGGGGGCATAAAAAGAAAATCCAATATTAATAAAGAGTGGGAATGGTCAACAAGTGGGTGAGCATGAAGAGGTTGTGGGGGAATGGAAACTAATAAAAGTACGAAGAAAGTCAAACTTGGGCACCTTAAATTAAGCACTAAGTCTAGATTTAATTGCTGAAATAAAACCAGACAGATTGACTTTAGCCAGATACTTTCTTTTTCAGCCAGATATTTTCTTTTCCCTTTCTTCTTCCTTTCTTTTTCCTTTTCTTTCTCAGGAAAATTGTGACCTGACACCTTGGGAATCAACATTTCAAGATTAGATTGTCAAGCCCCCAAAATTGGGATATTTGCAAAAAGCCATTGTCACCCGCTGTTGGCACGTGCGTGCCTCATGGCTGTCTAGCCCCAGCACAGATATTGTAGAACATAACCCCTGGCTCAGATTGACTCTAGTGTAAGAATTTACGGTTTTAATTAAATAAGGTCCTCAAGCCTCAGTGACCCACTTGACAAATCTGTGGCATAGGCAGACTAACTCTTTCTAATGCCTGAAAATCAGTTGAACTGATGAAAACTGGTGAAGTTGGAATTGTCCATGTCCCACATGTAGCTTGGGTATCCCTCCCTGTGGGTGAGTCAGGGGCACAGAGCTCGCACAGGGTCTCAGGGTGGGGGGCCGGCCTCGCCTCATTTCTCGCTCTCACCCTGCACGCAGGGACCAGGACCTAGCGCAGTGCCAAGGACGGCAGGTTTTGTCATTGCCCAGCAGATGTCAGGGGTTCCTCTCTCCTGTCCCACGCCGCTGGCAAGCTGCGGCTCAGGTCTGAAAAACGGGCGTGGGTATTAAGCTCCTCAGCTTTTGGGTTTTCAACCTAAAAGTCTCAAAGTCAAAGCACAGCCACCTTTTGACTGCAGCAGCCGTATTCGGGGCGGGGGTGTGTGTGGGGTGTGGGGTGCAGGTCTCTGTGCACACGCATCCTTTCTCTGACAGAGGCTTAATTGGGGTTCCTCTGCAAAATGCCTCAGGTGAGGACCCTCTCATGGAGACTTTACTTCTCAACTGTCTCCCTGCTTCAGAAAAAGGAGGAAAATGAGAAAAGGAAGAAGAAAAGGAGTAACGACCTTTCCGTGAAGATCCTGACATGGGACAAAGAACCTATGGGGTGCATCTGGCATGGGGCAACCTGTGTGACCCCATGCATTTGCTTTCTCATTTGCGGTCTCCAAAGCGGAGATATGCCCCCCTCCTTGTTCACATGAGCTCCCCACCGCGGGCTCAGGCCACCGGGGGCGGGGGGTGGCAGAGACCGGGAGCATCCCCCATCCCGCATCCCGCATCCCGCCCCGCAGCACCCAGCAGAGGGAAGCAACGAGCCGCGCTCCGCCTGCCCGCAGCCTCCCCGGGGGTGCTGGGCCTGAGCTGTGCCAGACGCCCCCGGGGAAAGGGGAGAGGGGGTTTGCGGCATCCTGGCTTCACACCTCCCCGGTGCTGCTGCCAACGCTCTCGACTGGCGAGACGGTGTCCGGCTGCGGCCGCGCCGATGCCGCTGGGCTCCCAAGTTGCGATGGAAGGACTCACGCTGGGGCAGCGGAGCTCAGCTCAGCCTGCACCAACACTGGGGTGCTGCAAGGAGCGAGTCCAAGAGCTGTCTGACCCCAACGCGGCAGATCCCTGGGGAAGAGTTTAAGCACAGGGCAAACATGCCGTGGTGCTCCTCAATGCAGAAGAGCGCAGGGGCTCCCCAGCCGGAGAGGCTGTTTTGGTATCGAAGCATTGCTCTCCTGTGAATTTATCTTGCTGCTTTTTGAGCTTGTAGAAACCTTGTCCATCCACAAACGTGCTGCAGAGCTCTTCCCCGAGGGACAAGGTTTGAGGACAGCTCTGAGGTTGAGGACGGTGGATCTCACCTGCGAGCAGCTCTCGGTCAAAGATTGATTGAAACTCTCACCAGAACAACCCCCAGCTTCAATACTGGAAGAAGCAGAATTACTGGTCTCCAGCAATTTAGTTGGGGCTAGTAATTTCATTATACATGGGAGGATGCATATATGTGTCTTCATGGGGTTATATAGATGTACGCCAACGGGTCTGAGCCTGGAAAGGCTGGGAGAATCCACTGGACCACTTTTTAAAATATTCATAGATCCCAGCAACAGCGCTGCCAAGGACATGCTGATCTTACTTGTTACAGTGCTGGGTGCACAGCCCGTAACAAACACTGGCAGAAAACACGAAAACAGTTCTTAAATGTTTAAATTGTTTCAAAATGTCCTTCCAAGGGCAGCCAGTTTATACAGTGCCTGCACCTCTGGGTCGGCTGGAAGAGAAGAGCTCCTTTTGAAACAGTGCTGCCCCATCAGCTCCAGTGGGAAGAAATCAACCTTCTAAGTCTAAATGAGCCGGTCTGAGGAGATGTTGTGCTGCAGTGCCTTATGGAAACTCCAGCATACTAATTAGCGCATGCTAATTCAGGAATGACAGTTATTTCAGGAAATCTGGTGTTGCAGCCTGACCCAAGCAAAATGCTCCAGGTGAAACAAAGAAAAGCCCAGGGAGGAAAGCACTTGTGTTTTAAAGAGAAAACAACACTTTTGGTTAATGTCTGAGAGTCCAAAAGCCATTGCTTGATATAAAGGGTTCCCCTTGCAGCTGGGGGGGTCTGCTTCTATTATCAGCCCCCTGCTTGGGACGCTGGTCCAGCTGTGTCTGTAGAGGGTGAACCTTGCCAGACCCGGCCTCCTCTGCTCCTGATTGTTCCCATCCTCCACCTCACATACAATGGACCAAGTCCGAATGTCCGGTGACCAGCCTGGTCTCCTTAGGGCCACACATGGTCCCAGGTGGCCAAAAGGACCGTCACAGAGAGCAGTACCTGCGCTGGCACCCATGCCGACACCAGCCGTGCTCATGTAGACATGACCAGCACGACCCAGCCCCATTCATCCTTGATGGCTGGTCAGGACAGGACATGACCCTCGCCCGCTTGGTCCACAGTCACTCTTGTGTCCATGGGTCCCTCGAACCCTGAAGCAGACCAGAAGCCTGTCCAGATCCATGCCCAGACCCTGGGCTCCATTTGTCCACTCTGTAGATCCAGCCTTGGGTCTTTCTGGGTTCTGGTCTCCCATGCATCAGTTAGTCCAACTTGCTGTTTGTCACCAAATCCTACACAGGTACCCCTGTACGCAGACAGTGAGGTCACTCAGAAAAGAGCCAGAAATGAGTTTAATGAGCAGACAGGACAGGCTGCGGTGATCGGGTGCATGGCCTGGAGAGCGCATTGGCCAGCAACTTGTTTATACTCCAGCAGCCCCTTTACCAGTCCCACTCCATTTTCCCATGCTGGTTCCTTCCCAATCCACCTGGATCGTTCCTTTCCCTCCCCTTTGGTCCTTCTCCTAAACATCCCATAATACATTTTGCACATTCCCACAAGTCCCTTAAATCATCCCATGTAAAGTTTTACACAACCAGGTACGGTTGGACTTGATGATCTTAAAGATTTTTTCCAACCAAATGATTGTGTGATTCTGTGACAAGCCCCACTGAACATCCAGGACTGAGTCTGCTCTTTCCCAGGGGACTCATGATAATTTTCTTTCCCTCTCCTCAGCAGTTCGGCTTCAACCTCTTTCCTCCTGGCTCCTCCATCCACTCCTCTCCCCACGGTACTTGCAGGCTTTGCTGCATGCCCAACTTTGGTCCTGTCTACCACAGGGTATCCACCTGTAAGTCTAGAAAATTATTTGAAACAACTTAAATAGCTGTAAAGCCATCACCTTTAAAAATATCTAGATCTATCTATCCATTCAGAAAATTGCAGAAATATCGCCGTTCTTTCCTCAAACTCAAAAGTTTTCCATTCCACAGCACCTCTCTGCCCTTCCCTGTCTCAGTGCAGAGGTTTCTGGCCCAATGCGGCACCCTCGGATAACTGCAAAGCCAGAGCAAGTTCCGTGGATTGACCTGGGCTTGTGCAAAGCTACAGACTTTAATGCGTAGGAGTTTTCTCTAGTCCTTAAGAGAAGCTTATCAAAGATCATCCCCTGCATGACATGGAGGGGAAGGAGGAGGAGCTGCAGGAGAAAGTTATCTTCAGACACAAACATCTGACAGGATCAGTTAAAGCAGCCGTCATCCCCAGTTCAGCCTCCACCCTGAGAGCACAGGATCTGTCAGAGGTCGTTTTTAATTGCCCTAAATTTCTGGTGTGCCCCATCTCTTCCTCCAGAGGCCTGACAGTGCTTTACACGCGCTGCGCTAGATGGACGTTGCATCAGTTTTGTGCACGAAGAACTGGGGAACCTCCTTGTCTCTTCCACAATTCAGGCCACACACCAGCACGCTCCCGCCGCAGCACGCGCCGGCGCAGGGGAGCATCACGGTTTTAAGCAGGCAGAGCACGAGCTGGGACCGTGCCGGCAGGAGGGAAGAGGAGAATCCTGCTCCCCCCCAGCAGCCAGGGTGCATTTTCAGCACCTCAGCAGAAACAAGACCCTCCCAAATTTGAGATCGGGTCCATACTGGGCTCACACAGGTCACAGGCTGTCAGGAAGAGCCTGAGCACCAAAGCAGGGTGAATCCTTTCGGCTGCTTTTCCAAATGATGACTCATTTTAACTCTTGCAGTTCGATGTACTCCTGAAAATGACAAATTCCACAGATTTACCGCAGGATTTCACTGAGACTGAGTGTCCTCACGAAGCTGCGGGTGGAAAAGGGGCTGTGCCCTGCTCTAGCGTAAAGAGTAGTTCTCTGGATGGAGGCAGGGCTGCCTATTCCCCTTCGCAGGCAGTGAAGGATGAGAGTTTGGGGGCTCTGAGAGCTCTCCCATCCCCATGCCAGCCCTCTGGAAAGGGGACAGGGCACAGCTCTGTGGAGCAGCACCCGCCTCGGGCAGCTGAAATGAGCTGGCCCATAGGAGGGTGACAGGGCGCTCGCAGGGGCAAGCATCATGGACCCTGTCCCCATCTGGGAGGAGTCAGGACCCAGCTGAGCCCTTGCCAGCGGCACAGTGCGAAAGACCCCACTCACCCGCCTCGCTCACGGCCACCCTGAGCTCCCCGCCAGCTCCGCTGCAAGGAGGCAGCCTGCTCCTGGCCGTCAGGGTTCACTGCAGCAGAGGATTTATAGAATACCCCAAGCAATCCCCCCGTGGGAGGGAGCTGGCCTGGGAGCACGAGAGCTCTCTGTTTCTCAGCCCTCAGAGGAGCTGCATTAACTCCCACAGCACCAGGTCCACCCTGGCATGCAATGCAGCTCTGCACCGTGCCATCGGTGTGCCCTGGAGACACCTTCCAGAGATCACAGAATCACAGAATCATTTGGTTGGAAAAGACCTTCAAGATCATCGAGTCCAACCATCCCTGTCCACCACTAAACCATGTCCCTAAGCGCCTCGTCTGCCCGGCTTTTAAATACCCCCAGGGATGGGGACTCCACCACTTCCCTGGGCAGCCTGTTCCAATGCTTGACAACCCTCTCCATGAAGAAGTTTTTCCTGATATCCAATCTAAACCTCCCCTGGCACAACTTGAGGCCATTGCCTCTCGTCCTATCACTTGTTACTTGGGAGAAGAGACCAACCCCCACCTCACTGCACCCTCCTCTCAGGCAGTTGTAGAGGGCGATGAGGTCTCCCCTCAGCCTCCCTCCTCCTCCTGGCGTGCCCCTCCTCGGAGAGTCAGGCCAAGAGTGGTTTGGGTAGAGGGGCTCCTGCTCTGTGGCAGGGTGATGGATAGACGAGTCCTCAGGGTTGTCTCCAGCCCCACCTCAGTTCTGTGCATGTGGAAGGAAACCCTGCAACAGGTCCCTGGTTTCTGGAGCAGACAAGAGTTATATGGCCTTGTGTCCTGTCCCCAGAAGTGGCCTTAGGCAGATGCCAAGAGAAGAATATAAGAACAGAGCAAGCGCGCTTAGCAATTCCTCAAGCACCTTTCCAGCCCTCAGCAGTTTCTGGCCTAGGGTATTCCTGAGCCAGAACTGTTTCATACATACATAATAGCTCAGGAAGGACTTTTTCTTCCACTAAAGGTTCATTTGAATTTGAATTTTGGTAACTGCAACACACAATGGCAAGAAGATTTAGAGCCACCACTTCATGCTTGTTCTGAACACACTTCTTGGGAGGCTTCCTAATTCACGTGTTGGAAGAGACAGTGTACGCTTCATCCCTGCCACCCATCTTAGAGCCATTCAAAGGTGGCTTGTGCTGACACAACCAAAAGCAGTGTCCATGGTGTGACAGCTGCCTTCCTGACCGGTGCTGCACGCTATCTTCAACGTCAGGTCGTACATCTTGGTTCTCCAAGATGTGCTGAGTTTGCCTTCCAGGAACATCCGTCTCAAGCTCTTTGGTCCCTGCATGGTCTGCATGGTCCCGCATCTGCATCTCTGCCGCCTTCTACCTTCCAGCTTTCTTCTTCTTCACCCACTGTTTCAGGACCACTGTCTGCCACCCTGTCCATGTCCTGCTGGCCAGCCTGGACCACTCAGACCATAAGCCTCGCTGGATATGGGGTGAAGACCAAGGAGATGTGGGCATGAGTGTTTGGCTTGCTCTGGAGCCTGGAGCCCAGCGCTGCTCTGGCAGGTGAGGCTGGATGAGCCTGGACTCAGCAGCCTCCCCCGGCTGTTCCCAAAATGCCTCCCTGAGCATCCCAGCTCCCTCCAGATGCCCTGGGTCACTCCAAGCTCCTGCGGTAACTATCTCTGCTTTTAGTTCTCCCGTTGGCGTCCTTTGGGGTGCAGAGCATCATGAGCCCCCGAGTGCAGCCACCGGAGTGGTGAGAGAGAAATGGGATTTGAGTGAGCACTGTGAGATGGTCCTCAGGGACCAGGGCATGAGCACCACCTGGGTGACATGCTGATTTCGGCTGGACCAGAAGAGATGCTCCGGGACATCCACCTCCATCCCCATCAGCTCTTTGTGGGTTTTCCCTGCACAGACGTCTTGCTATGCCCTTATCGCGTGACAGCAGACGCTCTCGCAGTGTTGCAATTATACTTCAATTCAGAAGGTCAGCAGCATGTCTAGGTATGATTTAAATCTCCTCTCAGTCCTCAGAAAGGTTCTTGTGAGAGGCAGAAGGTTCATGGGGGTCTTCCTAAATCTATGGCCTCAAGTTGTTCCAGGGGAGGTTTAGATTGGATATTAGGAAAAATGTCTTTCCTGAAAGAGTGGTCAAGCACTGGAACAGGCTGCCCAGAGAGGTGGTGGAGTCCCCATCCCTGGAGGTGTTCAAAAAACATGTAGACCTGGCACTTTGGGACATGGTTTAGTAGGCATGGTGGTGTTGGGTTGACGGTTGGACTAGATGATCTTAGAGGTCTTTTCCAACCTTAATGATTCTATGATTCTATGACTCTTGGAATGGATTTTGCCCCAGCACTTGGTGCACTGATGGATGAAAACAACACTGATGGATGAAAACAACACCATAATAAAATAAACATCCCAGGAGGATTTAATCCAACTAGCAGAAGTGATGAGAACAAAATGCTTTAATGGCCATTGCTGGTGAGGTGGAGAAATGGAATATTTAGTGCTGAATGTTGTATCTCAAGAGCCTCAGAGTGGATGAAGATGGTCAGACTTCAGTGTCTAAAGTTATATTTATTACAGTATTCTTTGAGGCTTGTCTTCCCCCACCGGTAAAACACTAATGAAGAAACATGGTGCACAGGGATACGGTGAATGCATTTTTATTGCGAGGAGGAATTGCATTAGGGAAATGTTAACTTAAATATCTAAACCATTTGCATCTGTGCAGTCATTTTGATGGAGGTTTGTTACCGCAGCCATCACAAACCCCTGGCTGACCGCGGGGAACAAGCCAGCCTGGAGGCAGCCGCTGCAGCACCTCTGCTGCTGAGCACCGGGCTTGAGCTCTCCGAGACCATGAGACGGATCACAGCGGGTTCTGCCTGGGATGGTGGCCCAGGAGTGGTGGCAGATGCCTTATTTTCAGAGTGATCTGGAATAAGCAGACCGTATTCCCATCCTGGCTACCTGGGTGTAAATTCCACACAGCTACACAAAAAAAATGCAGTCCATGTGGACCATCAAGAGGGACGTTTGCCCACCGCTGGCTCAGGCACCAGCACTGACTCTTCACACACCCCAGGAGACAGCAAAGCGTCGCACAGCCCTGGCCGAGCAGGGGCACAGCCCGTGCAGGATGACTGCAGACTCACTGCAGCACTGGTGACTTCTGCTGCAGGTTACTGCACGGAGCTGGGATCTCATCCCAGTGCGTGGACCTTGCTCCCAGTTACTCCAGCCGAGATGCAGGGTTAGGGGCGGCAGAGGGATAAACTCTCTGCAGGCACAACCCCACCTGCGCCAGGGGATAAACTGGCACAGGGGCTTTCCCAGAGCAGAGCCAAGCCAGTTTCTGTAAACCCAGGCACCGGGGGGTGACGTTAGAGCCTTCCCAGTCCGGACCAGCTCCAAAGGGGTTTGCTGTCCCTGTGCCCAAACATGCAATGAGAAAGCATCAGCCTCTCAAATGCTTGTGCATGTGGCCAATTCCCATTAAAAAGAGGTGTACGTGAGAGTCCCTGCGTGCTGCTGTAGCAGCAAAGGATGAAAAAGGTACAGAGGAGGAAAAGGAAAAATTCACCCACAAAGTCTGTCCTTGTGCATCTCCTCAAACCCAGAATGTGTGGGAAGGGACTTGGTCCCAGCCCAGAAAAGCCAGAAAATGCAGCAGCTGGATGCCTTGCTCTTGATGGAGACAGGGTGAGGCCCTCCCCCGGCAGTCAGCCGCTGACAAGGCAAAACGGGGCTTTGCTAGCAGAGAGATTTACTGAATTTGGGGAGGGGGTCACTAGAGCAGCACAGCTTCGTGCTGTGCAGAATAGGGCATTTATCGGGGCAGGGAGACACTGTCCTCACCCCTTTTCTCAGCTGGTGGCCATGCACACCTGCCTCACCCTGATGCCCCAGCTCCATTTTTTTTATCACCAACGTCAGCTCAGGAACAAAATTCACCCCCATCCGGATGGTCCGCTGTGTGCATGGGGATCAGGGAGCCCCTCAGAAGGCTCCCCGTTCCTCCCCCAGCCTCCGGGGTGGTTTCTGACCATGCTTTGTCACCATGAGAGGATGGACCCCGCTGGCTGGAGACTCACAGCAGGGGCGATGGGTGCGAGGGGCTTTCACACACCTCGCTGGTGTGCAAATGAGAGTGCAAAGCACCAGGGAGCAGCCGTGCTGCTGCTCTGGCTTTGTGTTGGTAACACCTCTGGCAAAGAGCGGGGTACGTCAAGCCTTGGAGGAGCTGGAGGCAGCTCATTTCCCCCCAGCTCTGCTCTGCGCTCCTCTGCCCTCCATCACACCCGGAACCAAACCTGGGTTGTTCTGAGAGCGGCTTTGGATCAACCCCCAGATTGACGGTGGCTAGCACCAAACAGGCTGGATGGAAAAGCAGCACCCAAACTGGGGAAGGGCTTGGGGCATCCGAATCCCAGCACCTCCTCTGGCAATCCCAGTCACTGATGGGAGCATGGTCCAGAGGAAGCCCAGGTACCGCCGAGCATCCCCCTGCCCAATGCTCGCAGGCTGGCAGCGCAACTGGGTGTCCAGGGCTGTGCCTCAGTTTCCCCTCTCACCCCATCCTGCCTCGGTTTGACCTCGGCACGCCGTGGGGTTTCACCGACACTAGATGGAGCAGGAACGCTCCCACAGCAGCAGGGTGTCCGCCGGGGCCCCCGGCAGCGGGTTTGCCATCCTCCGAAATTGCACCCACCTCTGGACCCACACAGGGCATGGGGTCTGCGGTTGTGGGTCCGCTGCTGTGCTGTGCCGGGACCCCGCAGCCGCGATGCACCGATCGCTGGGCACAGCCATATACACAACTCACACGGTGCCGCGGGGGGTTCGTGGGGGGCAGGGGGTTCCGGGGGGAGCAAGCTGGGTCTGCCCCGGTGACTCTTGCAGGGCGGCTTGGCCAGCCTTGCTTTTCTTTCCCACTCCCTTCCTTAAACCCATGCCTCAGTTTCCCTGCCTGGAAAAAGAGGGTTTGCTTTCATTGGCATCAGCCTGAAGGTCTGGTGGTCCTCCTCCCAGTGCTGCATGCGTGAACCAGCACGGGGGTTGTCCCGGGGAGTGCCACGCTTCAGACATGAAGGAAAAGGCGCTTCCCAGGTGCCGTCAAATGCCGACTGTGCGCCTGTCTGGAAGGGGCTCGTGTAAAACACCAGCTCCTGGGATGACAGGAGATCCCAGGTGGATTCCGTGCCTTACGATACCCGGGAGCTCAGCCTGGACAGCTTAACGCTTTGGAACGCAAGTGTTTTGTGCTGTGGATCACCCTGAACCACATTTACCCAAAAGCTCCTCAATCCCAGTGAAAGAGGCCGGCTTCACAGCACACGCAGGAGCTTGCCCCGAGCACAGCAGGCTCAGCGCCCGCCTGCACGGAGTCGTGCTCGGTACGGCCAAGAGGGCATTACACAAACGCCCAACAGGCCGGGCATCAATTTCCAGCTGGAACGCTAACGAAAGCCTGGCTAAGGAAGATTATATTATATTATATTATATTATATTACATTATATTATATTATATTTATTATATATATTATTTATTATAATATATTATATTAGTATATTTTGTTGTGTCCCTGGGGTAGGAGGAGGTCATGGGACAGCAAACATCCCCCTTTCTTGAGGTGGATCCTGCCCTGCCGTGAGCATTTCGTGGCACTTTGGGCAAGCCTGTTTGGTGCCTCAGTTTCCCCACAAGGAGCTCTGCCTGCCGGCCAGCGCAGGGGGAGGCCGGGGAGCCCCCTGATCCCCTGAGAGCCTTTCCCTGGGAGGGGAAGCAAGGCGGTGTGCTTCCCTGGCCGATGGAAACAGGAAAGGTTTCAAAAGCAGATGGCACAATTCACCACCACCACCCCCTGCCCCCAGGCTTGCAACGGGGCGAGAGGGGAGGATGAAGAAGAGGGGCTGGTTATCAGGACACATCCTACCGTTCCTTTGGGAATATGAGTGACCTGAGCCTGCCATGGGCTCTGCCCCAGAGGTGGAGGGCAGTCATGAAAGCCACGCTGCTGCAGGGGTGAGCAGCCCGCGCTTGCCTGGGTAATCCAGGGCCGCCCTCTCTCTCCTGGTTCTGCTAAGAAAAATAAAATAAAAAAAAAAGCGCTAAATATTTTTCAGCTGGTTGCCACACTGCCTCAGCAGAAATATTTTCTGCTGCGTCAGAAGTCTGACACAGCATAAAAGGGAACGCTGCTCCTCGGCCAAGCAGCTTTATCTCCGCGCAGCCGGGCTCCTGTTTGTGCCGCCCGAGTTATCACCGCGCCACAGCCCCGCGCCGCAGCTGGGCTGGGAGAGGCTGCCGTGACTCAGCACCCTGCCGCCGGTGCGAACTCATTGCGCTCGATTCGTGACGGACGAGCCTGCCACAGCAATAGAGCAGAAATAGCTAAAACATCCCACTGCAGAAAACGGGCTTGAGTCCTGGGCATGGGAGTGAGAGCCCCGTGCGGCCCTGCCAGGCAGGCGATGCTGGTTTCGGAGCTGCCTTTCTGCCGGGGTGTCTGAAAAGGACCCTCAAAATAAAGTGTCCCTCTGGGCTGGAGTGAAACAGGGTCTGTGGGACGTTCCCTGACCCCCGTCTCAGCTCAGCC
Source organism: Balaeniceps rex (assembly GCA_013401315.1). NCBI lineage: Eukaryota > Metazoa > Chordata > Aves > Pelecaniformes > Balaenicipitidae > Balaeniceps > Balaeniceps rex. The sequence continues at coordinate 14,890 of VYZW01010718.1, read as the reverse complement.
CCACAGAGACGCTGTTATTTGGGACTCCCTGGGAGAAAGGGGATCTGCCTCGTGCACGATGCTGGGGGAACGGCCTGGTGCTGTGGAGAGCTGAGCAAAATTAGTAACGACCTTCAGGCCAGTCCCCGATTCACCCACAAGTCCTGGGACCGCAGAGGTGCTGGGGTGAGCTGCTGGACAGCAGGGCCGCTGGCACCACGGGTGGAGAGCGGCTCTGCCACGGGCCGCCCCGAGCACAGGGTTTTGGTGCATCACTCGGGGCAGGGGGCTGCTCTCCCGTGCGAGGGGCACGCGGTGCAGGCAGCCCTCAAACAGGCACTCAGTGGCTGCGGAGGGATCGCCCCCGGTGCCATCCCATTTTCAGAGCCACTTTTGTGACTTGAATAAGCAGCGGGTGCCAGGCTGGAGTCAGGTCTCCCTTTGCGCCTTCCTAAAACCAAGTCCCAACACAGAAACAGGTCTGGCTCTGTCCATTGCCAGCATTAACCGCTTGAAAGGCACCAGGGGAACGTAACCCATCCAGAAAATGCGTTCCTGACCCAGCTGGTCCTACGCCACAGACAGGAGGAGAAAATCCCTTGTCTGAGCTGAGCAATGCACTTCTTGGTGCCATAGGAGCCTTCCTTGCTCACAGGGACAGCTTTCATTAGCAAGTGCCCCGGGACTGTAAGGTCTGGGACACAGCTCTCATGGTTCCCATCCAGTGCTGGGGGCTTTTTGGGGAGGGTCTGTGGTTAAGGGAGACTTCTGCAAAGCAACGACAGGGAGAGCCAGCTAGACCTGCGGCGGGGGTGGTGCTGGGCGGACTGGCTGGGTCCCTTTGGAGCTAACCTGCTCCTTCGAAAAAAGGATGCTGGAGCCTCGTTAGGGGGGAAGCGAGGCCATTTGCCCCTGCTCTGAAGTCTCTGGGGTTTAGCTGTGTGGAGGGTTACCTGCTGTCCACACTGCATTTCTGCCCAGCACGAGTACAACCAAGCATCTTCCCGGAGCAGCCAGCTCCTCTGCTCTTCCTGCAGCAGGACTTGGCTCAGTTTGTCCAAGGAGCCCTGGGCTCCCTTGGTGACCACGGGTGAGGAAAGGTGTGGGGCGGAGAGGGGAGCAGCCTTCCCTTTCAGGTGTGAGAGTGCTCCCTGAGGCGCGAGCGTGGGCAAGGGCTGGGGGAAGCAGTGGAGGAAGGCAGCATCGGACGCCATTAGCAGCCGAGCGAAGGAGGTGACTGGTGCCCGCGCTTGAGGTTTGGAGCCTCGTGTGCCTTGAGAGCTCTGCAAAAGCCCCAGGATTTTCAGAGGCAGAGGCTTCATGCCTCTTGTCTAAGGTCCTGACGATGGTATCCAACCTGCCTGGCACGGCTGGGCTCCCTCCCGCAGGGGTTTCCCTCCCTGGCCCATCCCATAGCGGGCGAGCCCAGACCCTCTGTGCTCCATGGGCTGATCCTGACCTCCTGTGCCAGCACCTATTCGGCTCTGCATCTCTTCCCTTCCTGGGCCCCAGGGTCCAGCCCTGGGCAATGGGTATTTCTGGCCACTTTCTGCTCTCCTGAATTGACAACTGTGAGTTTGAGCCCTGCAGAGCTGCATTTGCAAAAAAGTGGAGTCCAGGGGAATTCCCCGCTGACGTGTCAGAGCGCAGAGACACAGGAGGGCAAAGGCGCCAGGACAGCTCCCAAATCCAGGCACTATTTGTACCTGCAGAACTGCAGGGACACTGCAAACCACCAAGGATCAGGACATTGGGATCAGCCACCGTCCAGCTGAATTGCCAGCAAGAGACAGCAGAGCAGTTGTGTGCAGGATTTTAGTGTGTGAGCACAGGGACGCGGTGCCACACGCGGGGCTGCGTCAATGCCCGAGGGCTTTTTGCTTCCTAGGTTTCCTAACCAGGGCACTATAATTCATGGCGCTGTGTTATCCCATGGTATTATAATCGCTTACAAAGGGACCTGTTCTGTGGGTCTGATTTTCCATCCTTTTCTCTCTCCTCTGCTCCCCTTCTGCTCTGGCACCCATGGGCCCTGGGGAACACACATTTAGGGATCCCCAATCGCTAGAGGAGCAGAGGGGAGGGCTCGGTGACTGAGAGTCAGCTCCCATCCTCCTGATCGGCTGTGTTGGTACACACTTCACACTGCAATGATGAAGAAGATCCTGGAATCCTGTCCTGTAACACCTCTCACCTGCCCTATGAGAAAAAAATGATAGGAAAACCCCATTTACCCCATAGATACGCGGGCTGCACGCTGGTGTGACTAGCAGACGGCGGCAGCTGCTGTGCGGATGGAGGTATGCCTCCATCCACGGCTGTCCGTATGCCAGCGGGCAGCGGAGCCGGACCCCAGCCCCACTAACAATGCAGCCCATTTCTGCTAAATCCAGGGGCAGAAAACAGGCTGTCACACCTCGAGCGTGGCCAGGCGCTAGCTTTTATCTCGGGTTGCAGCAAGGGTGGCGAGGAGCTATCTGGTGTGGGGCTCGCAGGGCGTGGGTGGTGATGGGCTGCCCCCGGCTGATAGAGGGGGAGCTGGGCACGGCCAGGGCGGTGGGGTCCCAACCAGCCTCTGTCAGGCTGATAGCTGGGTGTCGTGCTGCGTTGCTGTGGCCGGGGATGCTACACCCCGCAAAACAGAGCCCTGCTGTGGGAGAAGTGGTGCTGCAATGGTGCAGCATGGTCCAGCAGCAAAATGTGCACCGTGCTGCGATGGAGACTCATCACACATCTGGTCACAACTGGAAAACCCCATCTGGCTCCCTCAACCACTGCCCCATTGCTCTTCCCCTCTGCACCCCGGGAAGCGCTGCACCGACCGCATCCCTCACTCGAGCCATCCCACTCGCGTGTCCTCCACAGCCCAGAGCTTGTGTGGGCTCCTTTTGCAGCCCAGGGCAGAGGTCCTGGTAGGAAGCCACAGGCTGGACCCTCTTTCCAGGAGCCTGTGTCCCTCTTGTGCTGAGCAGGTGAAAACCCCAGTGGGGGTGAGGGGTGAGAGCAAACCATCAGCTCGGTTGTAGGCAGGAAAAACACTGCGTGAAATGAGACTGTCTTGGAGACAGCTCGTCATGAACAATGGACGTGGAGCTGTTGGAGCGGGTCCAGAGGAGGCCCCAAAAATGCTCCGAGGGCTGGAGCCCCTCTGCTACAAGGCCAGGCTGAGAGAGTTGGGGCTGTTCAGCCTGGAGAAGAGAAGGCCCCGGGGAGACCTTAGTGCGGCCTTGCAGTGCTTCAAGGGGGCCTCGAGGAAAGATGGGGACAGGCTTTTTAGCAAGGCCTGTGGTGACAGGACAAGGGGGGATGGGTTTAAACTAAAGGAGGGCAGATTTAGGCTGGATAGAAGGAAGAAATGTTTTACACTGAGGGTGGTGAAGCACTGGCAGGGGTTGCCCAGAGAGGTGGTGGAGGCCCCATCCCTGGAAACATTCCAGGTCAGGTTGGACGGGGCTGTGAGCAACCTGATCTGGTTAAAGATGTCCCTGCTCACTGCAGGGGGTTGGGCTGGATGGCCTCTAAAGGTCCCTTCCAACCCAAAGCGTTCTATGATTCTATGAACAAAAAAGCTGCTTTTGCCTATTTCTGGATTGCTTTTGCCTGAGTTCTTGTGCTGAGGGATAACTCAGAAGCTGTTTAATTAAATCTTTAGCTTTTCCCTGGATATCCCAGCTCTTATGCCTGACCTCGTCCCTTCACCTCGCTCAGCTCTGAACCCCCGTAGGCTGACGCTGGGCTGGCTTTAAGGCTGAGCGTGTCCTGGTGAATCCCTTTACAGGGATGTGGGGATGGGGATGTATGAGCGGGGGTCAGATCACATCTCCTGCCGTGCCCGGGAGCTCCTCTGTGCGTTTCTGTTGCAACCAACCCCCAACCTCCAGACAGTGTCACCTGAGACCCAAATTTTAGACCCAGGAGATTTCCTGCAAAACTAAAGCAATACAGTAAAAGGGTCTAAGTCAATTAAAACACTGAGGCCCATGCTTGCATGATAAGTAAGCCATTATGTGGTGTGAAATTCAGGCCAGAGCAGTCAGAGCAAGGGGTGCTCCGCACCTCTCGGAGTCAGGCCTAAAGGGTACAAAGGGTTAAACCTGGATCCTGAAATTAGAGATCCACGTTAGGGGCAGAGAGGCATTCATTTAACCTGCAGTTATATTTTCCCTTCGTTTATTGCGATGGCACGAAACAATTTGAAATATCTTTGTGTTGAAAGCAGAGTGCCTCGGGCGATGAGCCACAGCTAAATTAGATAACTCTCCTTGCGGTAATAACATCAAGCTCTCTGCCTGCTTGCTGTAAAACGCCAATCTGTTCCAAATCTCCACTGTGGAACCCCTGTACTTCTTCTGCTTGTGGTCTTCCCTCTTCTCTTTTTCCCTCCTAAGGAAAAAAATTGCATTTTCAGAAATTCTCCTTGGCTTTCATGTTCAGGCTTGTAACCGGACAGTCCCAGCCAGGGAAAATTGTATAAATTATGGTGATTCAGACCAGCCTGTTGCTAATCTGCACTTCCCCGAGTTCATCTTTGACCACACCCTGAGCGGGTTTAGAGCAGCCGTTCTGCTGGTTTCCTTACGGTTTTGCTCTGATTCTGAATTTGGGGTCCACTTGGACAGTAGCCTGAAGTCCCCTTTTGCCCCAAAGCACCATTTCTGGAGCCACCCTTTACAGGGTATCTGCATTAGCAGCGTGGTGGGGGCAAGTGATCTCGTCAAGGCACTAGTGCTGTACTGGACACAGCCGAAAGGAGCGGTGGGGTAGGAGGAGGCTGAATCTACAGCCCAGAGTGGCCGCAAAAGCTCATCGCTATTACGGACTCTCCACATCCAGAGGCGTACAGTCTCCGATAAGACCCTAACCCAATTAGCTGGCTGAGTCACCTGCTGTAATTCCTTTTCTATGAGTGCCCGTCCTGCGGGATTGAAAGAGTTTAAAGAATTACTGTGGGTATAAAAGAAGCCGTTAAAAGGAATCAATACAGAAAAGCAGCACCAAGCGAGCTGGAATGACTTCAGCCTCTCTTCCTCCTCTCTTTCCTCTGCTTTCCCCCTTCCCCTCGGCTCTTGGTGGCCATCATTAACCACGCTGTGAAGAAGTGGTCCTGCTCCTGCCACTGCACCAGCAAAGCCAGACCCTGAACAGGTCAAAGCGTGGGACCAGGACCTCAGCTTTCTCACTGCAAGCCATGTCGCTGCCTGCTTTTCTGCAGAGTCCAGAAAAACAGCATCTTTTCACCACAGATTCTTGTTAATAGCAATACTGCAGTTAATACTCTCCTCCAAGCCTCCCTTTGATGTCCTCCTTGTCCCAGCTTCGCGCTCCTCCTGCTCTCTGCCACCCCTCCCCAAGCTTTTTCATGCTGCAGAAGGAAAACATCATTATATTTTCTCTTTTAAAGCTCAGCTCTGCAGAGCTGAAAGCGAGACTCCTATCACAGGTGAGGCAAATGCATTGCTAATGCTAGACCCAGATGTAGCTTGGATTTTGTTTTCAGTGTGGGTCTGCCAGGAAACACAGACTACAGGACGAGAGAAGTAATAAACGAAAAGGCCACGCTAGGTCGTTTATTGTCACCCGCCAGCTGAGCGTACAGCCGTTTCGGCCAGCTCTGTGCTCGGTTGTATGGGCTGGCTGACTCACATGATGTGAATATCTGCCTGCGAATTTGGGGTTGCACATATTTGATTTCACTCTTTGAGTCCTGTCTTATGGAAAATGGACAACTTCTGAAGTCTTCGGATCTGCTTAAGAACCGAGGGTGTGTGACCACGCGTCTCCTCTTTCGATGAGGAACCAAAGCAAGTGCTGGCCACCTGCACCATACATTTATCTGCACCGAGCAGCCTCCACTCCACATGGTGTTATCAGACCACACCGGTGGCTCGATTGCTGCTGAAAGGGGCCTGTGGGCCTTGCCTAGGATTCAGAAATTCTAAAAAATGAATAATTCCTCTTAGGGCCCTGTGGCAAGGAGCTGATGTGTGACTACAGATGTGAACCACCCCAACTGGATCACGGTGATGGGCTTGTGCCACTGCTCAGTGTGGCTCCGATGAGATCAATGGACCAGTATCGATCTGTAACTGGAATGGGTCAGAGGTCTGGATGAAACCTCCTAAACTGCCTGCAGACAGACCCACAGTCCACGGTCTCGTCGGGATGCCCTACACCTCATGCATCCTGGCTTTGCCTTTCTGAGCATGGGAGCACGGCTTCACTTGAAGCCTGAAAAACAGGAAAACGCCTGTGTAGTCCAATGGGAAAGTGACACCCAGAGTCAAACAAAAGCCTTTGGTCAGATCTTGAGCTGGTGGAAATGAATGTTGCTGGTCTGGTTGTAACATGGCAGGTCCTGCTATACTTGTGCAAGGCATTCAGTGCCTGCCTTGTTAATACCGTGCACACAGTAAAGAGCAGGGGAGCCTGCCCCCAGGCACAGCCCGCCCCGGCACCGGCATCCCACATGGGTATTCCTGGAAACCTGGAGAACATCTGGTGATCTCCATTTCATTAACACCAAGCATGGCTGCACACCCGTGGATCTCCAGCACATGGTTCAGGTGTGGAGGAACTGGGCTGATGGGATGATGTTTTCCACACTTTCGCCTGATGAAAGGTGCCTGCTTAGGAAAACGGGCAGGGGCTTCTCTGCGGGTCTGTGTGTCCACAGCTGCAGAGCTGCGGCCAAAGGCAACAGCACTCAGCATCCCCAGGAGTCTGCTCCCATGCAGAAGGGTCTGTGAAGTGCCTACGTTCATAAATCAGGTCATCTATCCCATCAGAGAAATATCCCTCCAGTTTAGAGGGCCTGTGAATCCTGCAGAGGACTCGAGGGTTGGGTGCTGCTGGCAAGAAGCTGTTGTAAAGCACCTTGGACATGGGTCAGTGCCTGCGGCAGGCTGCACGGCATGGGGTGGCATGTGCAAGCCTGTGGTGAGCAGTCATGGGGGGAAGGAGAGGGAGATAAGAGCGTATTGTGTCCTGAGCCTGCCTGTTAAGCAAGCCACAGGGCTTTTTCCTTGAAGACCACACCTCACTGCAGACTGACCACTCCATGGACAGACCAACCCACCGCTGGTGGGGACCCAGCCAATGACCCCGCAGCGCAGGACGGGGTGGAGCTGCCGGCAGTGGATAAAAGCCTCCGTGGGGTCTGCAGCTCAGCTACGGGGTCTGCGTCCTCCTGCAACTCTGAGCAAAGCCGCCCGCCACCATGGTGCACTGGTCAGCCGAAGAGAAGCAGCTCATCGCCAGCGTCTGGAGCAAGGTCAACGTGGAGGAATGTGGTGCCGAGGCCCTGGCCAGGTAGGTCCAGCTCCCGGGCTTCTGCTCAGCTGCACCCTGGACAGACAAACTGTGGCAATTGCATTTGGGAGCGTTAACATGTCTGTGTCTGCTTGTGCCCCTCCATCTCTTCCCAGGCTGCTGATCGTCTACCCCTGGACCCAGAGGTTCTTTGATAGCTTTGGGAACCTCTCCAGCCCCACCGCCATCATCGGCAACCCCAAGGTCCGCGCCCATGGCAAGAAAGTGCTCACCTCCTTCGGGGAAGCCGTCAAGAACCTGGACAACGTTAAGGCGACCTACGCCAAGCTGTCCGAGCTGCACTGCGAGAAGCTGCACGTGGACCCTGAGAACTTCAGGGTGAGCTGTGCTCAGGGCTTGACCCTCTCTCCCTCCATCCTGCAGAGTATCTCAGTGCCTGGAGGGTTTCAAAAAAGCATAAATGACATATATTTTAGTTACCAAACAGAAAGGGGCTGGCTTGGATGGAAACTGGGGAAGACGGGAAGGTTGGGCATTTGATAATCATAGAATCATAGAACGCTTTGGGTTGGAAGGGACCTTTAGAGGTCATCTAGTCCAACCCCTCTGCAGTGAGCAGGGACATCTTTAACCAGATCAGGTTGCTCAGTTAAAGATAACGCCAGGGAAATGCCAGGCTCCAGGCTGTGAGGGGTTTGGGGACAAGTACAGTGAGATGCTCTGAAAGCCTGGAGGCTCGTGCAGGCATGGCTTGAGAAAAGTGGGAGAAGGATGCAGGGAGGCTAAGTGAGGCTGAGGGTGGAGAGCACGGAAGGAAGTGCCTGAAGGGTGCTGCTGTGGTGTGGGTGCCATGTGCAGCCTCTCCCCGGCACCTCCTGGCCCCAGGGATGGGCACCACTTCTTCTCCCTTTTTCCAAGGCTGACAGACCATGGGAGGAGGGGGAAAAGCAAGTGGGATGGTCAGGGACTGGACACTGATGGGAAGAGATGCAACTGGGGTTAGAAACAGAGAGGACAGGTCTGAGCGTGGGGACAAGGTCAGCAGATGAGGGAGAGGAGCTGGAGGGGAACGAAGTGAAAGAGGTCAGGGTGCGGGGGGGTGAGAAGTCGCTGTGGGTGAAGAGAGGGAACAGTTCAGGCTGGAAGGGACTGAGGGGGCTGGATGTGGCTGGTGGCCTCTGCCTTGGGGATGTAGCAGGTAGACCTTGCACTGATCTAACCCTCTGCTCATGTAGGCATGGGGTTTCACAGCAGGGGAAAAAAAAAAGAAAAAAGATGGAAAAGGTCTGTAAATAAGGTCTAGAGGCTGGAAAAAGCAGGTGTGAGATGAAGCAGAGGCAGAGGAGGTGGATATCGGTGCAGGCGGTCAGCACAGGACTCTTTTCCTGCACAGAGAATTCAGCTCAAAGAGCTTCCCTGGGTCGCAGCCTCCAGGACCCACCAGCGCAGCTGGGTTCCCTCCAGCCCCTGGTCCCCGGGTCCTGCGCAGGGCGAAGGGGTGCTCCACACCGTGCTGACCTGATTTCCTTCCTTCTCTTCTCCAGCTCCTGGGAGACATCCTCATCATCGTGCTGGCCGCACACTTCACCAAGGACTTCACTCCTGCCTGCCAGGCCACTTGGCAGAAGCTGGTCGGCGTAGTAGCCCATGCTCTGGCCTACAAGTACCATTAAACCCTCTGGAGGCAGATATGTCTGTAACAGTGAATTAAAAAAACACATTTTCTGGACTTCTTAGTGTGCTCCTGTGTCTCTGTGGCTGTCTGTGGGTTGGCAGGGAGGGAGCAAGGGGCATGAAAGGAGGAAGATGGGCTCCAGGCTGCTGGGAGCATCGCACTCCAGAAAGGCAGCCAGGCTGGCCGAAGGGGAGGGTACATTTCCTGGCTATTTGGGCTCCTTCCAAAAGGCATCAGCCTGCTCACTGCTGCCTTTTCCTGCCTGCCCAGCGGGGCTGGTCCTGGACCTCCATGCACAAAGTGATGCTGGGGTGTCCCTTGCATATGGAGTTCCAGCAGGACATCTGGGCATACTGGCCTCTAAGCCAGCGATGGGCACATCCCAGCCCACCTGGTACCTCTGAGCTTGCTGAAATCGCTGGGCGGGTTGGATTTCTGACCTGTCCTGTGCAGAAGGCCAAGCTGCAGCCCAAGCAAGGGCCCCTCTGGCCCTAAACCTCTCAACCTGTGATGCATGCAAGGATATAAATTTCATAGAATCACAGAACGGTTTGGGTGGGAAGGGACCTGTAGAGGCCATCCAGCCCAACCCCCTGCAGGGAGCAGGGACATCTTGAACCACATCAGGTTGCTCACAGCCCCGTCCAACCTCACCTGCAATGTTTCCAGGGATGGGGCCTCCACCACCTCTCTGGGCAACCCCTTCCAGTGCTTCACCACCCTCAGTGTAAAACATTTCTTCCTTCTATCCAGCCTAAATCTGCCCTCCTTTAGTTTAAACCCATCACCCCTTGTCCTGTCACCACAGGCCTTGCTAAAAAGCCTGTCCCCATCTTTCCTCGAGGCCCCCTTGAAGCACTGCAAGGCCGCACTAAGGTCTCCCCGCGGCCTTCTCTTCTCCAGGCTGAACAGCCCCAACTCTCTCAGCCTGGCCTCGTAGCAGAGGGGCTCCAGCCCTCGGAGCATTGTTGTGGCCTCCTCTGGACCCGCTCCAACAGCTCCGTGTCCTTCTTGTGCTGAGGGCTCCAGAGCTGGAGAGGTTTGTAGAGATTCACTGAAGCCAGCTTAGATTAGGCAGAAATTTGGCTCTTCATATTTTAGTACTGATGTATTTTTAAGAAGTTGATCAAAAGCATTTTCTGAATCAACAATGAAAATGCTCTTACCATTAGTCTTGCGCATTTTGATCAAAATACGGTATCTAAAAGAAAATGTGTATGATCCCAAGAGAAAGGGATGAGGGCAACTTTTAAACAGGACCAATCAGAGCTTTTTCTTAGTCAGATTGGCTTAATGGAAGAATGGTTTTTTTCACTGGAATGGAAGGATTCTGCATAAGCACATCAGTTTCAGCAATGCTTTTCCAGGAATAACTTAAAAAGCAACAAGGACAGACCTGTCGGTGTCTCAGAATGATGAAATCCTTGTTTTGCATGATTTAGGAATAAATTTTATGCCTTTCTCCTGATAAAGCAGGGATTTGCACTTATAACCCCTCTATCCTACACAGGCAGCCTGTCTGACAGGCAAAGGATCCCGTCCTGCTGGCAGTGCCGAAAGCATCCTGGGCTGGGGGAAAAGAAAAAGAAAAAAAACCCGGAAACCAGTCCAGCTTTCCTGCAGCACACCATTCTCCTTTGGGCATTTCAGCATGATTTCAGCAGGTTCTCAATGTCTTGTTCCAGTTAGCACGAAAGTGCAGTTCAAAACCTTGGAAGCTGCCACCAAAGAGGAAAGGTCTCCTGCGCTTGCGGCAGGGGCGGACATAACATTAACAAAATGCCCGCGGGTGCACCCAGCAGCACGCACGCTGTCCATCCATGCGTTTATACCTCTGGGTCCCAAACCAGCAAACGCTTGCACAGTGGCTGTGGACCTCAGCAATGTGCTTTTGCCCCAGCGTCTGTCAATGTCTTAATCCTTCTGTTCCTCCTCTCCCGCCCTGTGCCATGGGCACATCCCAGGGGTGATGTGGAGCATGTCCTGCTCCCTGGCCGTGCACTACGGCCAGCACCTGGATGGTCCTGTCGGCCTTAATCTGCGATTAGAGGCACAGGCAAGGGGCAGGACGCGGTGCTGGTGTTGCAGAGCCAGCGTGCCAGGCTGTCCAGGTGAGAGTTGCCCCTCTCTTGTGCAAAGCAAGAGCAAAGTCATGACCACCACCAGCCCATCTGACCCCAGAGCGGGGTTAGAGGCGAGCTCTGGATGCAGGCTGGATGGACACCATGGCAAGCCTGGTGTTGAAATGCTGCTGCCTAGTCCTAGCAGTGATGCCTCAGCAGCTCTAATAGCTCTTTGTGGAGGATGCGGTGTCAGTGGTGCAGCCAGGGAATGGAGCAGCACGGGGCAAGTGGCTCGACCAAAGCACCTCCAGCAGCTGGTGGGAAAGCAGGAATCAAACGTGCATTTCCAAGCCATCACGCTGTGCAGACTGTCCTCTTTGGGGAGGAGAGCCCAGCCTTACCAGCACAGTGACAGGGGGCAAAAGCAGTGCTGGTGTTTTACCATGAGATAAAATGGCCACGGGGGAGTTTCTGCAGTGGCGGTGCAGAGTGACACTGGGATGCTCGTGCAGGACTTGGAGCCACGAAGTGCCCAGGGGACTGCGAGCCATCAGCTGGGTCCTTAGCAGCTGGCTAACAGCAGTTGGCTTGTGTTCAGGACCTGACTTCTGCCTTGCCCTCCATTATGTCATTTCATAGAATCATGGAATCACAGAATGCTTTGGGTTGGAAGGGACCTGTAGAGGCCATCCAGCCCAACCCCCTGCAGGGAGCAGGGACATCTTTAACCAGATCAGGTTGCTCACAGCCCCGTCCAACCTGACCTGGAATGTTTCCAGGGATGGGGCCTCCACCACCTCTCTGGGCAACCTGTGCCAGTGCTTCACCACCCTCAGTGTAAAACATTTCTTCCTTCTATCCAGCCTAAATCTGCCCTCCTTTAGTTTAAACCCATCCCCCCTTGTCCTGTCACCACAGGCCTTGCTAAAAAGCCTGTCCCCATCTTTCCTATGGGCCCCCTTTAAGTGTCGAAAGGCCACACTAAGGTCTCCCCTCAGCCTTCTCTTCTCCTCTCAGTGAGCCCCAGATGCTCACCCTGAGCCCCAGGATCTCCACATGGTGCAGACAGGGCTGTTCAGCTGGGAAAGGAAGATCACAGCAAATAAAGTAGGAACAAAGGCAACCTCGAGACCTACTGGCTGAAGACACAAGACATGGCATGTTTCGGAGGAGAGAGAAGAGGCTGGCCCGGATCCAGGGCGGCAGAGGCTGGGTACAGCTGCTGATAAGGGCTCTGGTAAAGCTTTGCGAGGGACACTGCCTGCTGCAATCAGAGTGACCAGTAAATTCTGCTTGTTTCAGAAAGCTGTCACTGTAGCTGCCTTTTGCCATCGTTGGGATGGTTTATCTATGAAAAGGGAAGGTTCCTGTCCATGGAAGTGGGCATGGCCCAGTGTGGGGCCAAGAGATGAAGAACGACTTTGGGGATCTTCCAGCCATACCAAAGGGAACAGCCGGCTGGAAGGATGCTCGAGGGCAGGGTCCTGAGCATAGTGAAATCCATCCCAGGCAGACAGCAAAAGGGCCCCTAGTTTTCCTTCTGGGGCTAAGTTGGGGATAAGCATGCTGCAAGGTGTTGCTGTGGGTGCGCTAGGGAAAACGAGATCTCCCTTGGACTCCGTGAGCTGGAAAAAAGCTACAGAGTGGGCACGTTGTGATGAACCTTTCCCCTCCCACCCTGTGCCACCAAACAGCCCCCTCAACAGACAGCCCCTGCGCTGGGAGCTGGGAGCATCCAAAAATTGCCAGCCATGCCTCTGCCCCCAAGCCATAAAGCAGGTGATTTTAAAATGTACTTAAAATGAACTCTTTCTTATAAAGACGGGTGAGGTGGATGGATCCCCTGGAGAAGCCCCAAGCAGAGCACAGGGCTGGGACTGTCTGGGCTGTCGTGCCTTTGTTTTTTGCCAAGTGTCTCTCTGCCATCTCACAGCGTACAGGGCTGCCTACCGCGAATGCTCGTGGTGTCCCGGCTGAGGTCACCCTGCCATCCTTGCAGGCACCTTCGGGGTCGTATCTGCTTGACTGTGAGCTCGTGCCCCTGGCAGCATTATGGACCACTGCCCGACTGTTGTAAACAGCCCCCGGGCCTGCCCAGCATAGCAGGTTTCCTTAAAATGTCTTTGTGGCTGACTAATTTTAAAACTAAAAAGCCATTGGAAGTCTTTCACAGGGAGTTTAATCTCATGCTTTTTCCTTCCGTCAGCTCACTGCCCTGTGGCACCAATGCGATCACTGGAGATGATGTGAAAAGCACTTTGAAGGAATCACTTGCCAGGACAGGACAATGTTCTCTGGCAGGGACACGGCGAGCTCGGGAGATGCTGCTGCCCACAGCAGCGAGCAAGGAGGAGCTGGGTAGGCTGGGGAGGGACAGGGCTGAAGGAGAAGGAAGGAAAGATAAGGCGAAGCTCAGCAAGCCCCAGAAGCTGTTCATCCTTTGCTGCTTCTCTTGGTTTAGCATCTCACCTCACGCCTGGGATGGACATTTGATACTGCCCTCGTGGCATGGTGCATCCCAGCTGCTCTGCTGCCGAGGTACCGCAGGACCGATGCCACCAGTTCACCAGTCCACTCTGCTAGTAAAGAATCTGGAAGCTGTGTCCGCAGAGCAATTTACTGATGTTACAGCCTCCGCATTTCTTATGTCTGTATTAGCTGAGAAAGCATGCGCATGAACCGATCTGCACACACAGCAGAACTAGAGTTGCAATTAGGGTATTTAGTTTAAGATCAGGTCACCAGTGACAGCTGAAGGCAGAGCTCAGTACCTGTCTGCATCCCAGACTTCTTGCATAATTTTAAGTGCATCAGTGCATCCTACAGTGCATCAGGACCCTGTTTGCAAAATTATACTAGTAAGAATACTTTTATTCTTTGACAGCCCCCCCTGTTAGTAGGAAACACTTTGGATCGAGATGCCCTGTCAAGCAGGAGGGTGGAAAAAAGTCACCACTTTCGAAGATATAGTAACTGCAGGAAGCGATAGTATTGACCAGTGGTAAGGCTGGAAGAACTTATTGACAGTTTCATTTGGAGCAGGCAGATAAGAGACAAGATAGTGCTCTTCAGATTTGTAAAGACGGTTGCCAAGAAGAAGACAAGAGGACAGACCTCATCCTGTGTGCAGTGAGAGCATCCCTGCAAGGTTGTTTCTTAGGGCTGAGTTATTTTATGTGACCAAGCAATCTGATCAGGACAGCTCTACCAACAGTAGAAATGCTGCTTTGCCCGGACACCTTATTTCTTTTGGGGTATGAGGTATGCCACATATCAAAAGAATTCTTTTTTCCGGTATAAGCAGTGTCCGCACTCAAGAGTTTGTTAGTGCTAGTGCCCAATGTAGCAAAACCATCCAACTTCTGCCATGCAGACAAGGTTTTACTGCATATTTCTGCTAGCAGTCTGAAAAAATAAGCATGGTTCCCTACTTGGTTCTGCCCTTTATTTGCTGTACGCTCCATTTCTGATTTGGTCAGGCTCAGAACTGTGCCCCAAAGCCACGCAGTTATTAGACTAAGGGACAGTCATCAGCCCCATACAGTAATGAGACATTCAAAATCTAAAATAAAATGAATGCTGTGTTGTCCTCTTCCTGGAGGGCCAGCAGATAAAATTAACATTGGACTGGTTCTGCACAGTACAGTCTGGTCCTAGACTCCCGCTGGCATCAGGTGGGACTGACTGTCCGCATGGGTGACGTGTCTGGCTTGGACTCCTAGGACTAAGGCTAGGGGTAACACCGTGCTCTAGAGACCCGTAACTCGGAGTCGTGCCTTCGAGGTGGATCCACTTTCTCTGATGACAGGGAATTGCACTAGAGATGGGAAATAGGAGAGCTTAGGCTCAGAACAGCATGGACAGCAACAGAATCACAGAATCACAGAATCATTTGGTTGGAAAA